>CABHPR010132317.1:1656-29277 GCA_902168415.1 Peromyscus melanophrys | reverse complement strand
CCCCCCCCATCCCCTCACCCCTTCACCCCACCCCCACTCCACCCCCAGGATTGGCTCTAGCCTCAAACAGAGTTTCTGCTACTCAGTTTGCGTGGAAACTAATTCTCTATGCTCTTATTCAGAAGCAAAGATACCGAGAAACTTCTTGAATTGTCATGGGTAAAAAAAAATCAATTATTAGTAAAACATGTACTCATGTAAGTAAAAGAAAAAAAAAACCTTAGCATTTTAATGCCTGGACAGGAAAAAGTACTTGTTGGGCTAATCTGTCTATAAAGAAATTCAGCCCACTGATTTGGTTTTCTGAACCCATGTTAGCCAGCTTCTGGGCATTCTAGGTCTGTATTGCATACCATCATCCACTTTATAGATGTTAAGGTTATAGGTTTTTTTATATTATTATTTTATGTGTATTATTTTATGTGTGTAAGTGTTTTTCCTGTGTGCATGTCTGTGGAGATCAGAAGAAAGCATTGGATTCCCCCGGAACTGGAGTTATGATAGTAGTGAGCCACCATGTGGGTGCTGGGAACTGAACCTGGGTCCTGTGCAGGACTTAACTGTGCAAGAACTCTTAACGGTTCCCCGCCCCCTCTGTTGTACTAATTGAGGACTTCTTTTCTAATTAATCCACAATCATTTCATTTTTCCACAACTATTTTTGAGTATCTGCTGTTAAAACAGGCCCAGGAGTGAACGGAACACAGTTCTCTCCATCTGAGACCATAAGCACTAGGAAGATGGACAGGCAAGGCCGGTGCTGTGTATCGTTCACAAAGAATAACAATGCTTGGAAGTGTCTGGCCCGGGTATCAGCAAGTAGCTGCAGGATCTCAGAGGCAGGAGCTGCTGAGTTTAAGGAGGTTTGAAGGTACTTAAGATTCGCTTGAGGGTAGAGGAGGTTTCTAGTCAGTTAAGTAAAAGGCAGCGTGCTGGGGATCTTGAGAAAGAAACCAACGCCCACCGAGTGATGTTAAAACTGAGCTTGTTGGGGTCTGGAGAGATGGCTCAGTGGTTAAGAGCACTGTCTGCCCTTCTAAAGGACCCGGGTTCAATTTCAGCACCCATATGGCAGCTAACAACTGACTGTAACTCCAAAATCTGACACCCTCATGCAAACATACATGCAGGCAAAACACTAATGCAAATAAAAATAAACAAATTTAAAAATTGAGCTTGTTGATCCACTGCCTATAAATTCCTTTGAGGCTCAGCTTTAATATACTTTCAGACTTTAACATTTTAATTGTTAACAAAATTATATATATATGTAATATATGTGTGTGTGTGTATGTGTGTGTGTGTGTGTGTGTGTGTGTGTGTGTGTGTGTATGTGTGTGTGTGTGTATTTTCAAGGTCTGACTTAACCTGTTGCTATTCTTTTTATTGTTCAGGTTGGGTTTATCCCAGCTTCTGCAATTTTTTTCCTGATCTCTCTGCATAACCATATCATAAATTCTTCCTTAACAGAGTTCAAATCATCTATTCCAAATGTAGGTGGAAATGTCAGGTGATTTCATAAAGCTCAGGGTGCAGGGAGGTTAGAGTGGGCAGGAAGTCTCTTTCCTGGACACTGACGCCCCCTACAGGTGGGACACTGGGGTATTGGCCATAAAACCTTGCACTATTCCGTAGCAAGTTTAGTATCTGTAGTGGCAGTTTTAGTAAATATATTAAAAGTAAAGGGAAAAATTCAGAACCTCCAGTGACAGCAGTAATGGAGCATCTGACACCCATTTGTATCTGACACCGCTCATAATGTTAATTACAGTGGAGGATGGGTGATATTTTTCCAGGTAGATGAGAAGGGTGAAATTTAAACACCCAAGTTCACACCACTAACAATGTCCGAGCACCGTCCTAACACAGTCTCAGGAAGTGAAAACCCATATTTTTCCATTGTGAAGCACGGTCTCCTCCAGTCATGGCTTCTTACATAGTCTTTTCTTTCTTTTAGCATTTTTCTTACAGCGTTATGAGAATCTAATAACACATGCAATTTAACTATTTACATATGGCTTTGGGAGAGCCGTGGACGTTCTGATGTCTAAGTATGGCCCTTGAATAGGTGCACAGATCCTGTGCCAGTGTGCCAGCTCTGAAGGTGTGGTTGAACCTGAAGTCAGAGCTCAAGCCCCGCGCTTCTGCAAAGCAGCTGCACGTTCAACTCATATAGTAACCTTTCTGGTCTTGGTTTCCCAAGTGTGAAATGGAGATGATTTCACAGACTCTAAGATGTTCAACTGAGCCAATGTCTGTGAGCCAGTTAGCATATTGCTAATTTTTGTTTGTGAATTTTGTTAAGGACAGGCATTTGTTCCTGTGCATTTGCATGTATGCATGTGCATGTGTGTGCAAGTGTGGGTGTGCATGTGTGTATATAGTTAAGATTATTTTATACTGATACTGTTATTTCCTTCATCATCCCACTACTGGGCATGAACACAGCTACAAACAAAATCTTGAAACTAAACGTTGTAAGACTTATCTGAGAGCATTTGGTTGTACTGATGTAATTGTCAGGTCAGTTAATACAGCCCGTACACCCCCACTTTAATGGCACTGGCAGTTTTCCATTTAAAGACCTTGCTTAGTAGAGTCTGAATTTGTAAGAGACACCAGGTATGGCTGATGCTTTCATGGTATCACCTTAGACACTGAGGACTTTTTAAAAAAAAATCTGGTGTGCCTTTTAGATAGCAGAGACAAAGGGTGCATTAAAAATGAGTGGGGGGGGGTTTATCATTTCTTTCCTTTTTTTTATATAACATTAAGCATAAATTAAACCAATATAGATTTCTATTTTCTCAGGAGCAAAAGGAAAAAGCATCCAAAAGTATGTCTTACCTCCAGAAATGAGAAGGAAAAAGATGGCCATGGGGAGAAAGGAGGCAGGAGGCACCCTGCTGCTTCTGGTGTCCATCCCCATCTGGAGAGTGTTGTTCCAGGTGTTGGCTTCAGTAATACAGGAGACACAGCTGTTTGCCCTCTCTCCTGACCCCTCTCTCTTGTGCTATGCAGAAGCTATAGGTATTTTATTACTGGAAAGTTGAGTTGTGTTTTATCTGTGGTGTGAGTACTTACTTGTTTCATAAATTGAGGTTATTTCCTTTGGGGTTAGATGTGTCCTGTCCAAAAGGGCAAATGTGAAGTCATGGGACTGTTAATTTATATAAAAAATTAAAAAGAAAATTGTGCTTAAAAGGAAGTAATCCAATACAAATGGACTAAATCTGAATAGATACTTCTTCCGAGAAGTCTGTGGTGGGCAACAAGCAGATGCAGAAATCACCAGGGAAGTGTGAATCGATTAGAATGGCTATCATCAAGAATAACCTGCGATCGAGCATGTGTGAAGGAATCACTCTTGTACTCTGTTAATGGGACTGCACATTAGCACAGGCTTCATGGGAAATAGTATGGGATTCCTTAAAACTAAAAACAGATCTATTATAGGATCCCACAATCCCACTGCTGAGTGTATATGTCCAAAGGAGATGAAATTATTATATCAAAGAGCTACCTACAGGGGCCAAAGAGATGGCTCAGTGGTTGAGAGCACTTGCTGCTCTTACAAAGGACCAGATTTCAATTCCTAGTACCCATGGAGACAGCTTACAACTGCCTGTAACTGCAGCTCCACGGGGTCTGATGTCTTCTTCCAGCCTCCTTGGATACCCAAATGCATGTGCACATACACATGGGCATATACAAATAAACATACAAACGTATACTCATAAAATTAAAATCTTAAAAAACCCCAGAGATATTTACATGCCCATTTTTATGGTAGCACCAGTCATATGTGCTATGACTGGGAATCAACCGAGGTTGCTCATCAGTGGATTAATGGTCCCTCCCATGAAGACTCTCCATGACTGTCTTGTACAATCTGTTCTTCATATCGTTATGATAGTAGGTTCTGGTGGGTTTCAGATGGGAGAGGGTGGGTTTCTCTCTGGGATGAAGCAAAATCATCTGCAGTGAATGGGAAGGTGGGGAGAACAGAGTCCGTTTAGTCCCTTTGTCCAGTCAGCCAGCAGGCAAAGAGCAGATTCACTGCACAGGGCAGGATGAGAGTAATTGGTCCACACACTACAAAGAAAGCAGAGGAGCACTAGGTGATGAGGGAGGAGGACATGTGGGTCCCAGGGTTGCCCTGGGATGGATGGTGCTTGAACCTAAGGACAGAGGTGACCGAGCAGTTGCCATAACCATGGCCTGACAGTTGCAGGGCAATGATCGGCTTTGACTCGAAGTCATTGTATCCAGCCATAAACCAAGAACAACCAAATAGCTGGCCAACATTGAGAAAACCCTGGAATGTGTAGCTGGAAAACATGTGGTGACATTAATGGACATTTAAACATATTTTTATTAATTCTTTGAGAATTTTATACACTGTATTTTGATAATATCTATCCCCTCCCCCATGTCCTCCCAGACTCATCCCCACATTGCACGCACACTCAACTTTGTGTCCTTATTTAAAAAAAAAAAACCCACTAAATTGTATTAGTATTGGCTATATAGTGTTAGGTATAGACGAATTTCTAAATGATCCTATTAAATAAAAAACACGGAGCCAAATATAGAGGTGAAAGCCTTAGAAAGATCAGGGAAATAGGGAAAGCCACTAGCCAACCTTACCTCACCAACTCTGCAGCTTCCGAAATGCAAGCTACTTCCTGTCTTACCCACGCCTTTATTGCCTTACTGTTCTGCCCTCTCTTTGGCTATTTTAGCCCAGCTACCTCACTTCCTTGTCACTGTCTGTCTGTATAACCCTCCAGGTCTCTATGGTTGGTACTGGGATTAAAGGCGTGTGTCACCATGCTTGGCTCTGTTCCCTAGTGTGGCCTTGAACACACAGAGACCCTGCCTGATAAAGTGATCAGATTAAGGGCTTGTGCTGCCTGACTTCTTGTTTACTTAAAATGGCTGGCCTTTCCCCCTGATCTCCAGGCAAGCTTTATTAAAGCACAAATAATATATCACTACATTTCAGCACAAATAAAATATCACCACAGTTAGGTGTGTGCCATCCACTAAAAAGACAACTTTCCCTCTCTCTAAGCAGCTATCAGTTACTAATAGCTCCTTGGTTAGGGGGTGGCCTTGGTACCTACCTCCTGACTCCATGCTTGGACTTCGTTTGGAGTGAACTTGGGCAGATCTTGGGCATGTCAGAACTGCTGTGCGCTCACATGTGCAAGCACCCTGTTTTATCCAGAAAACACTGTTTCCTTACAGTCCTTCCTTATCCTCCTCCACAAGGATCCCTGAGCCTGGGGAGGAGATGGGTGTGATGTCGATGTCCTATTTAGGTTCGAGAACTCTACAGTCACTTATTTTCTGAACCTTGACCAACCGTGGGTCTCTGTGTTAATTGCCATCTATGGCAAATCAAGAAGCTTCTCTGATGCGTTTTTTTAGAGATGTGCTCATCCACAAGTACGCAGAGGAGTCGTTGGAAGTTAGTTTAATACTATTGCCAATTGGCAGTGTAATAGTGGTAGGTTCTCCCCTAGGGCTGCTGACCTATCTAGCCACAGTTCTTGGCCCCTATAATGGGGTCAAATATGGGTTCCATCCTATGGAGTGGGTCTTGAATTGAATCAGAATGTGACTGGTTACTCCCATGATTCTATGTGTCACTACTGCAAACAAATGATGGCAGATACTGGTGTTGATGTGGGGAAAGGGAAACATTTACTCATTGCTGATGGGAGCGCAAACAGGTACAGCCACTGTGGAAATCAGTGAGGAAGTTCATCAAATAACTGGAAATAGATTTACCTCATGAAAATAGATTTACACTACTGTTGGACATATACCCCAAGGACTCTACATCTCACTACAGAGACAGTTGCTAATTTGTGTTCATTGCTGCTGTATTCACAACACAGATGTTCATCAACTGAAGAGTGGTTAAGGAAATGTGGTTCATTTTTACAGTGGAATGAACATAATTTTTACAGATTGTTCCAGTTGCTGACAATTCCCTTTAAGGCCTGAAACCTTTTTCTATTTAGTATGACTTCCCATGTTTGAACTTTTTCTGTCTAAAACATTGTTTCATATAAGATACCTAACTGGAACACCATGTTTACTTATTCAACTATGTTTTGCTGTGATAATACTATTTATATAACTTGTGTAATTCCAAATCAGTTTGCTGTTGATATCTTTGTTGAAAACTGTCCATGTTAGTCTGTTTTGAGATCCCAAACTATAAAGCTGAATTAAGACATCACGTTAGTTTTCTATTGTGTGATAAGACACCATAATGAAGCCAATTTATAAAAGAAAGTGTTTAATTTGATGTTTACAGTTTCAGAAGGTTGGTCCATGACCATCATGGCAGGGAGCATAGCCAGGCCTGGCACTGGAGCAGTAGCTGAGAACTCACATCTTGAGATGCAACCGAGAAGCAGAGAGAGCTAAGTAGGAATGGCATGGACTTTTGAAATCCCAAAGCTTGCCCTGAGGGATACACCTTCAGGACTGTGCCTCCTAACATTCCCAAACATTCTCATTCAAATCACCACATGTTGTAATCTTTTTTTAAAATTTTTTTTAATTATCTACAGTGGCTACCCTTTAAGCAATGGCTGTCCTAGTCAGAGATTGCTACTGCTGCTGATAGGGTTCAGCTGCAAGGGCTGCAGCCTGAGGGGATTCTGTTCCCTCAGGCACTGACTCTTTCAAAGCTACTAAGGGAAATTTTACCTAAATCTAAAGAACTCAGGATTCAGTGGTTTAGGTGGAATTCTGGTCGCTCAGGGTGGCTGAATAGCAACTAGCTAACCTTCTCCCTTTGCTGGTGGCTTCCAAAAAACCCAGTGTTCTTCTCTTAGCCCCCACTTTAAAAAAAACCCTTGCTACACTTGGTTTCTTATCATTTCCTGTCAGCTACTTGCTGACTCAGCCTCCTGCTTGCAGGTTAATTTTATTTAATCAAACACATATTTGAATTGTTAACAAAAGCAGTAGGAAAAAACTCAACACACTTAAAAATATTATTCCCCAACAACCACCGATATGTTCCCTGTATCTAAGAGCCTCACCACCCAGAGAGGATACTCTCCTAATGTACTTTTTCCCCCTCATAGTTTACCTGTCCATCTCCATCTTTATCTGTCTGTTCATCCATACATGTATCCGTCCATCCACCAATTCTCTACCAGCCTACTCACTCAGTCTTTAGTGAATATTTCTTGTGTCCAGGTACTGGAACAGGCATGAAAAGTGGGTGTTATTTTTATAAAAAAGTAGAATTAATAGTATTTCTCACAATGGAATTGATATATTTCAATAAGTACCTCATTTAGTACATTTCTGGTTGGGTCCTATTTGCTGGACACGGTGCTAGATGGAAGGAAAAATCTTCCAGAGTGTCTGTAGATACAAGGTTGAAGGAACAGCAATTGCTTCAAGGTGGGGGTTAGACATGGTCTCAGAGCAGAATCTTCACAGCAATACCCAATTCTAACCTAGAGTGAATGCTTGTTAAGGATGGATGCTTGTTAGAATGGATGGCAGAAACTCACATTAGGGGAGAGGCTGTAATCTCAGCTTACAGACATGATCAGTTAGGAAATTATTGTTTAGGTTTGAATTTACAGAGTGCTTGAATATAGAGAGGGAAGGAGTATGTTAGAGGTGTTAGAATGAATTTATTTATTGACAATGGGTTTCCATAAAGTAGACAAGGAGGATTGGAGGGCAGGGAGTCCAAGACAGGATAGAGTGGACTAGAATAGAGGATGTAGACCAGAGCTATAGGTTAGAGCTGTTCTTTTCCATCCTTCAGTAAAGGATGATGTAGGAACAGGCTTTCCCCACAAGGTGCTGGTGGGGAAAGAGTCCATTGTCATTCATTGACTTTCTGAACCTGGGACTCAGATTGAACTTTGACATGAGAACAGACTTTGATGGGGTTCTCACCAAATTCATTTGGTTAGAGTTTGGTCAGTTAGATGTGGTCTAGGCCCCAAGTTTCTGTGTGGTGAGTTTTCTAGGTAATGGACTGCTCTTCCCAGGTCCCCAGCACACAGCAGTACATCCCTTCAGGTCACCACCTAAACCACCTACTGTCTTGAATGCCGCTGCACCTGCTCTGCCTTCTGGGACAGTCATTTCTAATTTTGTTTAGTCACTGCATTAAGATACAGGTCATGTGCTATACAATTCACCCATGTAATGTGTAATTCAATGATTTTAGGTACATGACATTACTAATTTAAATACTAGATGCATTATAAAAATGCCATTTTAACCATATTAGTAACATAATTTAATAGCATTAAATAGATACATAGTGTTCGAAATTCTCACTACTACATTTCAAAACCTTTTTCATTTCTTCATAGCAGAAACTATAACTGTTAGGCAATGCCTTCCTATTCTCCTTTCCCCTCAGCACCTGGGAACCTCTGATCTGTCTGTCCCAATGAATTTTCATGCTTAAATATTTCAAATAAGTTGAATCATATACTGTTTCCTTTTGATTGTTTTCTTCTGCCTGGCCCAATGTCTTTAAGGCTCATTCTTGTTGCAAGATGTATCAGAACTTCACTCTTTCTTATGGCTGAACAATGTTCTGCTGTTTACCACTCACCTGCTAATGGTGTTGGGTTGTTCTTACCTTCTGTATACAGTTAATATCTCACATTTGGTCTCCTTGCATTTCCTTTGAGTGTGTATTCAGGAGGAAATTGCTGGGGAACATCTTAATTCCATTTAGTGTTTTTTAGGAACTCCCCCATTTCTAGAAAACTGTAGACCCTGGTTTAGTATTCTTCCTCTACTACTACTTCTGTCTTAGTTCTAGGTGATTCAGTTACTGTGCAGTGCCCTGGCCTCTCAATTCCTTGAACTCATCTTCATGTCAGCATTTTGTCCTTTATACTATTTTACTCCCTGACTCCAACCCATCTACTCCAGCTCTCCCTTAAATCCACTCCAGTCAGGGTTTCTCTCCATCATTCCACAAAACTGCTATTGCCAAGGCCCCTGAGACACACACCGCTGATGTTGGCTGATATTTGTGCTATTCTTATCTGGGCACCTGGACAAACTAATTTTCCAGCTTTGTGCAGGCTCGTCAAGGACTGTCAACTTAGCTACATCCCCAGTCCTATAGCCCTCACTCCTATTTGACATTTCTACCCAGAAGTCTCCCAAATATCTCCAATATAACAGCTCAGAAATGAAAGCATTGGATTTCTGTTCAAACAGCCCTTTCTCTTGTTTCCTCCATTTCATTTTGTGGTATGTGATCGTTGTGATTTTTTTTTTTAAGAACAAAAGTGTTGTCTTTAAGTAGTCTTCTTTATCTTTGCATCTGACATTGAGCTATCCGAAAATCCTGTTCATTTACATAAAATATGCATACAGAACTAAGTCACTCATGATATTATTTTCTCCTGCATTCCTGATTCACATCACCTCCGTCTTTCGCTTAGAAGGTGAAATAGCCTCCCTATAGGCCATTCTGCTCCTGCATCATCCCATTAATGATGCTGATCTTGATCATTTAAAAATCAAGGCTGATGAGATTGCTCAGTGGGTAAAGACACCTGCTGCAAGCCTGATGGCCTGAGTTCTATCCCTAAGACCCATGTGGTAAAGGGAAAGAAACAATCACATGTATGCTGTCATGTGTACACACACACACACACACACACACACACACACACACACACACAAAGCAATGTAAAATGTTAAAACATAAATCAGACCTGATTTGTGTTTGGGATATAGAGAGTTGGATAGAGTGTTGGTCTCACCCTTACTAGAAAGAAAATCTGGATAACCTTTAAAATGATAACTTCTGGAAGTTCTCTGAGAATTGGGGTTTTCGGTCAAACCATGTGGCCTGAAATTTGGGAAGTGGCTCCAGGAAGATCTGTCTTACTGCTCTGCAGCAAACAGCAGGATGGGAATGATGCCGGACATCACAGAGGCTGCAAGAAATCACGGTTTTCTAAGTTCCCTGTGTGGATTTGCATGAGAATATAGTTGACCTCTAACCTCACATACAAGAGGAGTTCTTGCCTACCAGAAGCTTTTCTTCACAGACCAGGGATGAGGCAGGAAGCTGGAAAGGGCTTCTGTGTTGGGCAGAGGGAAGAGCAGCTCCCCGCTGGGCATGAAATGATACTTTATGAGGATGACTTACTCCTATTTCCTTTTTCCTCCCTCCTCACCCCCTCTCTGGCCGCTTATTCCAGGCTGGCCTCATTCTCACTGTATAGGGGATGACCTTGAAATTCTGATCCACCTCTTCTCCTGGGATTGTAGGCATGTGTCACCACACCCATTTTATGTGATGCTGGGTACCAAACCCAGGGCTTCATGGGTGTTAGGCAAACATTCTGCCAGTGGAGCTCACAACCCCACCCCCTTGTTTTCTTTACAAAGCAACAACTCTAAACTGTTGAGAAAGGGCAGCAAATACTCTCAACCTCCCGACATGTGTGAAGACACATTGTAGACAAGGGAAGAGAAGAGGAAAAAAAAAAAAAAACTCACAACCTTCTATTCCTGGGAACCAGGAAGAAAAATTTTTTCAGCCATGAGGGAAAAGATAGGATCATTGAAGTTGTTTCACATCTGAGACCAAGCCAGGTTGGGCCAGGAGCATAGAATAAGATTCCCAGGCTAGTGAGAACAAACGAACACACTAGCAGATACCTGGTCAAGGAGTGTGCAAAAGCACAAAATCTCTTTGAGGTTCAGACTCAGAGGGTAAGCCTAAATCTGAAGTGGAAGAGAATACCAAGGAAAGCTCTCAGATAAGGCCGGGCCATTGCAGGCCAAAGGTCATGTCCGAGGAAATGAAAGCCTATGGTATATGGAGGTTAACTGCAGGGGCAGTAATCACAAAGCAAGAAGAACTGACCAGAGCGACTCAGTTCCTCACAGAAAAGATGGAGAACAAGGTGAGTTATGCACAGTCCGAGTCATGAAACTATTTACCTCATCAATAAATCACCTGACACAGAGATAAAGATGAACTTCACAGCCAGCAGACATGAGAATCAGGGAATGAGAGTCAAAGAAGATTCAGGTGTTGGAAGTCTCAGGGAAACTTAAATAGTTAAGATTACTATGTTAACATGGGAAAGCAGGCCCTGCACCTCACTTTTGCAGTACAATAGAGCCAACCCCATTGGCAGAGGTGTGGGTGAGCCAGCCTCGAAGTTGTGAGCATGGGAGAGCTGTCCCCATTACTCATCTGTCATGGGCAGCATGGGCAGGGGAGAGAAGCCCTCCTCCACCCCTTGCCCATCAATGCCTGAGGCAGGTGGGAGAGCTGGCCATGAGGTCATGAGAGCAGAAGAGTTGCCCCTGCCCACCACCAGCTGCAGCACTTGGGAGAGTGGCCCCTATATCACACCTTAGTAATACAGTTGAGCTGGCTCTGAAGGTGTGGGTGTGGGAGGTCCGACCCTGAGGATGTGAAAGTGGGAAAACTGGCCTGCCCCTTGCTCATCCATGCAAGGAGTGAACTAGCCAGGGCAATGCAGGAGAGCTCACCCTGTGTAGTGAGGGCAGGGGAGAGCTGGTGGACTGACCAACACTGCAACTACCCAGGCCCAGAACCAGGGTTATAAGTTGACCCGCCCAACATCCACCCCATCTGTGATCTGCTGGAGCACATGAAGGGATCAGGATCTCCACAACACGAGGCAACAGCAGGATAACCAAGAGGAGTCCAGTGAGGGCCCAGCATCGATAGTGTAGCAGAAACCAGACGCCTCGAACCAGACCAATGACTCTTTCCACGAACACTTTCCATGAACACAAGTAAAGATATATAGTCTAAAGGGGGAAAAAGATTATTATGTTAAAATCACTAGTAGAGCTGGGTGGTGGTGGTGGTGGTGGTGGTGGTGGTGGTGGTGGTGGTGGTGGTGGTGGTGGTACACACCTTTAATCCCGCGCTTAGGAGACAGAGGCAGAGGCAGGCGGATCTCTGCGAGTTCGAGGCCAGCTTGGTCTGCAGAGTGAGTTCTAGGACAGCCAGGACTGTTTCACAGAGAAACCCTGTCTTGAAAAACCAAAAGAAAAAGAAAATCACTAATAGAAAAGGTGTGTAACACACATATTCACACAAAGGTTACCAGCAGATTGATAGAAACTGCAAGAAGGGAATTCACTCAGCTGAGGAAATACAGGAGTTGAAGACAGGTCAGGATAAATTGCCTCCACTGAAGTACAAGCAGGGGGAAAAAATGACTGAAAATCAAAATCAATCAAACACAAATTAGTCAGCAAAGACAGTTCAGGAGCTGTGCAATGGACAGTACCCAACTAATAGTCACATAGTTAGCATCTTAATAAAGCAGGCAATGGGTAGGGAGAAGGAATACTTGAAAATACAATTAATGCCTTTGTCCCAGCACTCAGGAGGCAGAGGCAGATGGATCTCTGTGAGTTCGAGGTCAGACAGGTCTTCAGAAGGAGGTCTAGGACAACCAGGACTACACAGAGAAACCCTGTCTTGAAAAACCAAAACCAAAACCAAAACCAAAAAAAAAAAAAAAAGAAAGAAAGAAAGAAAAGAAAGACAGAAAGGAAATATGATTAATAGTAGAATGTTTTTATCTATGGAGGAAGAGTGTGAGGATTCTTCACTTTCTTTATTAGCCAGGGCTTACACCAGCAGTTGGAGTCTTTGTGGAAGTACGTGAGCAATCTTAACTCTCTAATCCAGTTTCTAGAATATTCTGCTAAGTTCCTCATGGAGAATTTACTAGGGACATTGTGGGAATTACTGCCCACCTGGATCTCATGGTCTACATGGAGATCGGCATCATCAACATCTAGGCTCTGGTCATAATAACAATGTTATCCTTGTTATATTAAGTAATGCTGCCTATGCTAGCCCCATAATTTAACATCACCGTCACGCATGAGCACAGTTGGACCTGGCTCATGGGGCTGTGGAGAGGGTTATAGTATATGACCATTACCTGCTTGGTCTAGGGAGACCTTGGGTATTTCTCCCTGCTTCTCACGTGGTTAGCAAGCAGTTGTCACAGAGTGCTGATGTAAAATACTGTCCGGCACATAACTGACGCCAGGCAAGTGGCGCCCATCCTGTACACAAATGCCACCTGGTGTCACTTCCAGTTCTCTGCCAGATGTACCCTCAGGGGCAAAACTGGCTTCTCCTTCACTCTGACTGAGGTGGGTGTCGTCTGAAGAGTCGACTGAGTAGAATCTAGGGTGACAGAAGCCTGTTTCTCAGAGACTACAGAGGAGTACAGCTTTGGAATCCCCACTTCCCAGCCTTCCTCGGTGCTGGGGAAGAGACCAGGGGCTGTAACATGACACACCTCTGGAGGCCCCACTAGATAGGGGGACAGTGCCCTCTTCTCAATTCTCTCAGCTTAGTGTTTCTCTATCCCCAAACAACTACACGTTTGTCTTATTATTTAAACATACAAACATATTATTTAACTTATAGGATATGACATTTCTACCTACCCAAAGTCTCTGAATGGGTAAATTTGATAACTAAGTGGCAATGTAGCCTAGGTGATGGATATGTAGAGGTCCTGTATAATTAAAATATAGAGTCCATGATGGTTTTGATATGCTATACGTATTTCAATTGAACATCTGGCAAAGCAATATTAAAACGTGCTTTTGTCATTTATATTGAGAAATATTGTTGATCGTGGCCAGTTCAATAAATATCCATAGTAACTGAGTTACAGGGTAAAAATGGAAGTCCAATTTACCGAATTTTAAGTGTCTATTCTGCTAGTATTCAGACTTTTTAACAGATAGTTGTGATAGCTAACTTTTCTGGCCTAACCGAGCTTAAAGAAATAGATGAGTGTATTTTATATCGAGCAATATAGGTGCAGCTTTGTGGTCATGTACTGAGTCATTTGGAAGCCCAGCTGTTGGGCAGGAAGTCATAGCTGCAAAGCTGTTTCAATTTGATACACCACATCTGGCAACAGCAAATGTTCGGAGCTGAAAACCACACACCCACCTCACAGGGGGGTAAGGTTAGTTACTAGTGGGCTCCCACGGGTGTGAGGCGATTGGGATTAATGTCTTTGCTTTGACCATCTGATCGTCTTCAGATCATTTTAATAGGTTATATTTAATTGCTTTCCAAGGATGGTATCTGATAGCACTACAGTTCGAATGTTTTGTGCAAGTGTGTGTGTGTGAAGCTCAGTTCTCAAGGCGATTGTGCTGAGAAGTGGGAGACCCTAGAGGAGGCTGGAGTGAGTTAATGCTGTTAGAGCAGAAGCAACCATACTTTGGGAGTGGGTTCCCTATCAAAGGATGAGCTCAGCCCCCTCCCGTCTCCCTCCATCCTGTGTGTGCTCCCTCATTCTTCTGCCCTCTGCTGTGGATGACAGGCCATCACCAGATGAGGATCCCTCGACTTTAGACTCTGAGCCTCAGGGATTCTGATTGCTGCCGCACTAAACAGACTGGGACAGAAACTGATACTGAGAATTGAAACGTTATTACAACAAATACCTGAAAAGGGGGAAGCATCTTGACTGAGTATTGAATAGAAGGCTGGGAGAATTTAGAGCAGTGGTTCTCAGCCTTCCTAATGCTGTGACCCTTTAATACAGTTCCTCATGTAGGGATGACCCCCAACCCTAAAATTATTTTCATTGCTACTTCCTAACTGTAATTGTGCTACTGTTATGGATCCTGATGTAAACATTGTGTTTTCTGAGGGTCTTAGGAGACCCCTGTGAAAGGTTTGTTTGACCCCAAAAGGTTGCAACCCACAGGTTGAGAACCACTTGTACTAGGCTTTTTCTTTTGGGGCCACCAACCAGCTCCCAAATCACGACATGGAGACTTATTATTAGTTTTGAATGCTTGGCCCAGCTTAGGCTCATTTCTGGCTAGCTCTTTTAACTTAAATTAACCTGTTTCTCTTTATCTACCCTTTGCCTTGGGGTTTATTACCTTTCTTACTTCTGTATATCTTACTTTCACTGCTTCTCTATGTCTGTCTGGCGTCTGTCTGGCTTCTGGCCCCAGGTGTGCCCCTCCACTCCCCCTCCTCTTGTTCTTCTCTTTAGATTCCTCCTCCTGTTTATTCTCTCTGCCCACCAGCCCCGCCTATCCTTTCTCCTTCCTACCTATTGGCCATTCAGCTCTTTATTAGACCAATCAGGTGCCATGGGCAGGCAAGGTGAAACAGGTGCAACCCATCTTTACACAATTAAGCAAATGCAGCATAGACCAAAGTAGCACACCTGCACAGTTAAAGTCATATTCTGCAGCATAAACAAATAAAACACGTCTTTGCCTAGTTAGAACAATATTCCACAACCACCGCTGATTTAGAGGATGAGGGTAGAGAAGCCTGGATCACTGCAAACAGCGTTCAAGATGATGCTGGTAGGGGCAGAGAAAAGAAGACCTGGAGAAGAAGCCTGGACCTTCTCATGGATGATGACGGTGGCTGTGACCAGAACGTTAGTGGACATGTGGATGGCCAGATCATTCTGCCAAGAACTGGAGAAAAAGCCTGGACCTTCTCATGGATGATGATGGAGGCTGTGACCAGAACGTTAGTGGACATGTGGACGGCCAGATCATTCTGCCAGGACGTCAGAGGGACCTGATGGAGACTAGAAAGTAGAGTAAAGGTCCTTCTGTTATATAGTGACAAAGGATTTGATAGATATATGAGCAGGTCCTAGGTCTTTGAGTAAGGCAGAACTTCATTAACAGTGACAAAGTAGTATATCAGCATAAAAACTATCTAAATGGCAAAGGACCCAAGGTGCAGTGTAACTTCTTTTGGCTGATTGCAGTAAAATGAGAGAAATCATTTAAAGATGTAATTTTTAATTAAAAGAAAAGAAGGAAGTAAAATACTTGAAAAACTTCACCCTGACCTTATAAAGAGGGCAAAGGTGAGTTTGGGAGAACAACTAAAAGTTGGCCAAGGGACCCTTGGCTAAAGAGATAATCGTGGGCAGAAGGGGCCATGGATGAGGGGAGGGGCTCTGAAGGTCGTTTGGAGGTCTTCCAGGCTGCCTTCATGGTCACTGGTCCAGAGCAGGGCTCTAGATCAAGACTGCCACAGAGGCACCCCTGGCCCCTTAACAGCTGATGCTCAGGGCTGCCTTGGGACTGCAGCTGCAGCTCAAGGAGACCTGGGTGAAGCTTAGGCCTCCACTCTGGAGGATACAGGCACTACATGATGCTAATTATATGGTCACAGAGTTCTTGAGCTTGGGGCCCTGCAATCCTATGTCAAAGGACATCAGAGATGTTCAGGATGTGCACCATGGAGTTAAAGGAGATTATTTAAGACTTTCCGTTGTTTACCCTGTTGGGTTTTGGATTTTGTGGGTCAGTTACCCCTTTCTTGCCCATTTCTCCTTTTCAGACAGAATGGGAATATCTGTCTTATTCCTGTCTCACCGTTGTCTTTATGAAGCATGTAATTTGTTAATTCTAAAGACTCACAGCTGGGTAGATCACGCATTGAGACTCATCTGTGTTTTGTCCCACGAGGCCCTAGAATTGGGGCTTTCAGGTGATGCTTGAGAATCAGGAACTGTGAGCTGAGAAGATGAATTTTGGAAGCCAGGGGTAAAAGTCTCTGGTCTGAGTGTGCCTCCCGAAGTTCACTGGAAACTGAACTTCCAATGGGGCAGTGTGGAGAAATAGGGGCTCTGAGAGGCTGGGCCAGTAAGGCTACCTTCACAAATACATTATCACGGTGGGAGTTACTTATCATAGAACGGAGTCCTTGGTTAGAGGGTGAGTCTGCTCTCCCCCTCCTTTTCCTCCATCAGCCCTCCCAACCCCCCTTTGTCCTTCTGCTGTGTGTTGATACAGCATACGTTGATGTAAGCCCATCAACTTTGGACTTTCCCATTGTATGTATTTGTCCTTTATCAATTGCCCAGGGTTTTAGGGTACCTCCAGCCACTCTGATCTCATAAATGTTCAAGGTATAAACAGTAAAGGTTTCTTTTGGCGTACAGTGTCAGTTCACCGTTGGACAGACCCATCGCTCTGAGGCCTGCGCAGGGTGAGGCAGGATGCCATGGCAGGAGTGAGTGACAGAAGAAACCACTGACACTGGCGGCCAGCGAGCAAAATAGAAAGTAGAGAGGGGGCCACGTCACATGATCTTCCTCAAAAGCATGCCTCCAAAGACTTCTCCCCAGGCTCTGCCATTCAGTTTCTATCGCTTCCCACTTGCACTTTCTTGAAGATGGAGAATTCAACACGTGAGCTTTGGGGGATGTTCAGGATCTAAACAACAGCACCCTGCCTCGGGAATTCTGTGATAGCAACACAAAAGTGACCATGAGAGAGTGCAGCCAGAAAAGGAGATGTCTAACATCCCAAACTGGAAAGGCATATGACAGTGTCCCAGGGTGCCCTGAGAAGCCAATGTGAGGCCCAGTGCTGGGAAATGGGGAGATTAGATTATTTTATATGTGCATGCCCTGGGAATGGAGGGTGTATGAGAGTAAAGACTCAAGATCTGTTGTTCAATGGAAATCTTCAGTCAAGCAGAGAAAGCGACCAATGAGGTAGTTCATGAGAACAGAGGAGACAGGAAAATCTCCAGGGCCACATCTTTATCATTGAAAAAATGGGAGAGAATTTATCACGTAGCTGAGCTGTAAGAAAGAACTCTTCCTTAATAACTCATGTACACATAGACCTTCCACTGTGTTGATTTCTTGTTGTTTTTCCCAAATGGTTTCTTTAAATATGAGGACACTGGTTATTAGGGAGGTTGTCACAGTTTTCTGCTGAAGAACTACACTTCCCAGATTCCCGTGTGGACTATAGAAGTCATTTCCACCCATCTCTGCCTCTATAAGGAGGGGCCACCTCCCATCTTCCTTTGCAGGCATATTGGTCATCCACCTATGTGCATGACAAGAGGCCTGTAGCTGTGAATTAACATGGTCTCTTTCTTTCCACCTTCTCTCTCTCTACAGCTGTTTCCTAAAAACCATCCAACAGGCCGAGTAACGTGGCATTAGCTTGTTGGTTGTGACTTGGAGTGCAAATCCAGAGTCTATGCCCTCAAGCACGGTGTGACCACAGCGCCATGGTGATGTGGTATAGTGTGACACCTGTGCAGTGATGGTGTCTGTGTGAGAGGCACAGACATCACACTCATGCATAGTGAGGTCTGTGCAACAGAAATATCTGTGCAGTTGAGATACTTGTGTACTAGTGAGCTGTGTGCAACGTGTTATATATGCTCATTGAGGTCTGTGCAGGAATAAAGTCTATGCAAGAAGGGCTGGGTGGCAGTGCACTGGTCAGTGTTTTTGTCAAATTGACACAAGCTAGAGTAGTTTTAGAAAAGAGGACTTCAACTGTCTTAGTTAGGATTTCTATTGCTGTGATGAAACACCATGACCAAAGCAACTCGGGGAGGAAAGGGTTTATTCGGCTCACACTTGCACATCACTGTTCACCACCAAAGGAAGTCAGGACAGGAACTCAAGCAGGGCAGGAACCTGGAGGCAGGAGCTGATGCAGAGGCCATGGAAGGGTACTGCTTATTGGCTCACTCCTCATGGCTTGCTCGGCCTGCTTTCTTATAGAACCCAGGACCAGCAGCCCAGGGATGGCACCACCCACCATGGGCTGGGCCCTCCCCCATCAATCACTAATTAAGAAAATGCCTTATATCTGGATCTTATGAAGGCATTTTCTCAACTGAGGCTCCTTGCTCACTGATGCCTCTAACTTGTGTCTAGTTGAGTCTAGTACACCAACTAAGAACATACCTCCATAAGACTAGTCTGTGGGGGAATTTTTTTAATTGGTGATTGATGTGGGAGGGTTCAGTTCACCGTGGGCAGTGCCACCCATGGACAAATACAAAGAAAGCCTTGGAGAGCAAGCCAGTAAGCAGGTTCCTCCATGGTCTCTGCTTCAGTTCCTGCCTCCAGGTTTCCACCTCGAGTTCCTGCCCTGACTTCCCGCAGTGCACTGTGACCCAGGATGTGCAAGCCAAATAAATCGCTTCCTCCCAGGTGCGTTTGGTCACAGTGTGCTGTCAAAGCAGTAGAAAGTGTAAGACAGACAGTGATGTCTGAGACCATCTTTCTAACGCAGGGAACTGGGCAACCCACGGGCCAGTTTGGAGTCCAGCCTGGCCATCTTTGCGCTGCTACCTGCCCTGGCCTCAACCTATGTCTGGCTTTGCTGCTGTAGTCTGTCTCTTTATAGGAGGATAGTCAGACACAAAGCCATTCTAGGGGAAATGCCTTGAAAAATTACTTGATGGAATGCTGTTTTGGGCAAATGTATACTACTCTTCATTTTTGTTGTGATTTTGTCTTGGCAAGATATGGAATTTCTGAGGAACTGCAGAGGGATGCTGGAGCCAAGGGATTCTAGGGAACCACTCCAAGTGACTGCTGGGTAGCCACTCACTTGGGTGTAATTGAAAATCGCTAGCCACATGTCACATGACCGTGTTCTTCAGAAGAGGCAGATTGAAATTCCCCACCGTCCCCAAATATCCAACACAATGACACGAGCCTAATTAGGAGGTGTCTCAGTGGCATTAGGCAAGAAGAAGCCATTTCCAGAGTCCTAGTTTGGTGAGTCCAATTACACCCTCACAGAGCCCACTTTCTGTTCTTCGGCCCAATGTTCTGGCATGAAGGGATTTCCTGGAAGGCAACTGGATTCCAGGTTTTAGTTCCTGTCCAGAGACAACAAACACACTGGCTAGGCCCATGTCTGTTTATCCACAGGCTTTTAAAATACACTTTGAATAGTTGATATTTTGGCCAATGGAGACACCTACTGTTTATTTTGAGGAAGTCAAATTTTAGTCCTTTGGATCTCTCTCTCTCTCTCTCTCTCTCTCTCTCTCTCTCTCTCTCTCTCTCCCTCTCTCTCTGTTTTATGAGAGTGGGGAATATAATTACCAAAGTTTGGTAGGAGGACAAGGGCTGAGGTAGAGTTATTTAAAAAGTTCTAGAATGTTAGAGTGTCAAAGCCTTGGGGCATTTAGAAATAATGGCTTAAAGCTTCACCCTTTCAATATAGTAGCTGCTACCCACAGGAGCAATTAAAAAGGGATAATTAGAATTAAAGATTCAGTTCCTTGCTCCCAGTAGCCACATTTTATGTGTTCGGTGGTCACTTGTGAATGGGGGCTTCCACACTGGGCAGCATAGATACAGAACACTTCTATTTTCTCAAAGAGACTTAGTGTGTAATTCTGTAATAGAGTCTTCTAGGTCAGCCTCTTCATTTGAAAATAAGGAAACAAAGCTCAGAGAAAGGACCCACCAAATCAAAGACTTTGTCTTAAGTCAAGGGGATAAGACAAATATCAGTGTGTAAAATACAAGTTGGAATTGATAAATGCTGAATGTAGGATAATACATAAGCACTGTGGTATGCTGGAAGAGGAAGAAGAAATTACTTCTCAATCAATACTCAGTGAGGAATTAGAGTGCTGAGTGGAGTATGCAGAGGTCTACAGAGATGAGAAAGTGGACAAAAGACCCTCCTGAAGAAGGAAGGTACACACCCAAATGCTGGGAGCAGGGAGAATGTTTAAGATGCAACACACAATTTTACTTGTCAGGAATCCAGGTAACAAAATGCCATTATGAGGTTCCTCTCCCTTTTTCCATACACTTCAAGAGTTCAACATTGTGTGGGAGGAAGCATAGGGATCAAATCTTGCTTTAATTAGTACAATGGTAAGATAAGCTGGTGACCGATATAATCCGTGTCCCTCAAAGGATAGGAATGTGCAGTAGACCAACAGGAAACCCACCAGGTGTGTGGGAGGCCAGCTCCCACCTTTTGAAGGGTTCTCATGAGAGAGGGGTAAGAAAATATTAAATAGAAAGAGACCTAGTTGATGAGAAGAAAGACAGAAACACAGGATAGCTTTGAGAGGGCCTGGATCACTACCCAAAGGCCTCAAAGTTTTATTCTAAATGATTTTTATAACAATGCCAAGGGGTGGGGCAAAAGACTTACCCCTTGCAAGATCAAAGCACGCCACACAGCCAAGTGTAGACCCTTCCAAACACCTGGTAACCACGCCCGTGGTCAAATCATCTCCTTATGCAGTCCTGCTGGGTAAAGCAAGCTCAAACCTTGAGTAAGTTCTCACTAGGAAGCCTCTGTGAGTCTCCACTTTTGTGGCCTTCTCACAGCTGCCCTCAAGAGGCAGAAGGAATACACTCAGAGAACCAATCTCAACACAGATACCAGCAAACCTGCAATACCAGATTGCCTGGTTTCTTGATCTGGCTCTTCTTCACAAACACAGAATCACACACCTGCAAGGGAACTGTGCCTTGGAGAAAGTGAACATGAAACAGGCACATTTAGGCTGTAATAGTGCCTATATTTCCATGAAGAAGACCTGGGTGTGCCTGCGTCTAGATCAGACAGGGAAGAACATCAGAGAGTCCCAGAATGGCTACTGTTAAGGTATTTTCATGAGCTCTAGACGCTATTTATAGAAACTAAGTAGGCACATGAATAGCAGGTGTTGAGAAAACTAACGCATGCCTTTAAAAATCCACATTGCTACAGACAATGGTCACCTGTGTGTTTATTTGTTGTGGTATTGGGTATTGAACGTAGGGCCTTGAGTTTCAGCCCATTTCTTTTAATTATTTTATTTTTGCAGGATTTTAAATGTGGTGATTATAGATACACTCCACATACACACAGGTCTGTATAATGGATTTTTATCATTTTAGCCATCTGGGAGGTGCTAGTTCAAGGGCATTAATTACAATCATAGCCTTCTTTGGCTCTAGTACATTTTCATCTTCCTAACTGAAATTCTACACCAGTTAAACACTAGCTTTCCATTCCTCTGTCTCATGACCCTGGCAAACACATTTGTTTTTCCACCATGAATGTGATTACTCCAAGTACCTTATATGAGTGGAATCATGCAGTATTTGTCCTTTGTGACCATGTCTCCAAAGTTCCTTTGTGTAGGAATATGTATTAGAACTCCGTCCCTTTGATTACAAAAAATTACAATCATTTGTTGTGTTTGCATGCACTTGTGCACTTACAGATGCACAGGCCACGGGGAGCACGTAAAAACTAGAGGACAGCTTGTCGGTTCTCACCTTACACTATATGGGTCCTGGGCTCGATCTCAGGTCCTCAGGCTTGGCAGCAAGTGCCTTTAGCTGCCCAGCCATCTTACCAGATCCAGTAATTTGTTATCCTTTTAAGACTGAAAAACATCCCATTGTAAGTATAGACCATGGTTTGTTCATTGATTCATCTGTTTATGGGCATTTAGTTAGCTTTCGACTTTTAGTTATCATCAGTCACGCTGTGTGGACATGGGTATACGAACACATATTTCAGTCCTTTCTTTAATTCTTTTGGGTGTGTACTCCACAATGGAGATGCTAGTTGTGTGGAAATTCTGTTTTTATATTTATTCTTGTTGGAAATTCTGTTTTTATATTTAATCTTGTTGATCTGTCGTGCTGTCTTCCACAGGGGCTACACATTTTAGATTCCCACCTGCAACTTTCGAGGTTTCCAGTTACCGTTCATCCCTCTTAATGCTTGAAGCTTTCTCTCCTTATAGACATCTTAACAGATGTCAAATGAATGAATACCTTCTTGAACAATAATAATGTATTTTGTGTCATAGGATTCATGAGAAAAGTTTAACTCATATCTTTATCAAGTACATATTCTAAGTTTTACAAGAGCATTCTACTAGTTGACGTTTCCCTTGCTGAAACTTAGATATAGTAAGTCTATTCTTGAAGAAAATAGATAAACAATAGTTTGGTAATGTGATGAAATATCATAGTTTTTGGCCTGAACTCTTCTTCCCTGGACATAAGATCTTAGAATTTTCCACCTCCGTGCTACCTGTTTGCACATCCTATGTAGCCTTAAAGTGTTGAGGATTAAGACCCCTGGAAACATCCTTCAAGTACTGACTGACAGTAGATAGTGGCTGCCTTATGCCTGGTGAATTAACTGCAGGTGTGTTTTCTATTCTCTCTAGGTCTGAGCCCACAGTGATAATCCATTCATGAGGCTTCCTCCTCTTCCCTAATGCACTCTCTGAATTTTCTTCTAGTACTTCTTGGGCTTTTCTTTTAGAGAAGCTCCTTGCTCTCGTGTCTTCTGCTTTATAAGAGAGCCAATCAAAGGTAGTTGTTGCAATGACTACATGTACTTTGTTGTTATATGGTATTGAAATGCGTGTGTGTGTGTGTGTGTGTGTGTGTGTTGCATGCATGTGTATGTTCTTGTGTGGGTGTGTGTGCATATGTGTATGTGTGCATGTGGAGGTCAGTGGTCAATGTTGGATGTCTCCTTTTGTTGTCTTCTGCCTTACTTTTCAAGGCAGGCTCTCTCAGTGAACCTGAAGCTCACTGGTTGGCTAAACTAGCTAGCCAGGGAGTGCTGGAGAGCCACCCATCTCGGGCCACTCCTGCCCTGCTCAGCAGTGGGGTCATAGACCTGTGCTGCCAAGCCTGGGCGCTGGGGATCCGTGCTCAGGTCCTCATGCTTAAGTAAGTATCTTCTCCACCGGGCCATCTTCTGAGCCCCACTTAGTAAGGGATTTATGAAACAATATTACACTAAAAAAGATTCTGTCGAAATTAAAATTATGCTTACATGAAAATCAGCATCAGAACGGACCTTTACTTTTCATGTTTTCAGAATATGGCCCTAAACTGAATCTATGCCTTTGTAATGTGTAGGACAGTTTTCTAGTTTCTTTGTGCTTGATCATCGCTCTAAGTTTCCTAGTCCAAATGCCTGGAGGGAAAGTGGTGGACAGATTTCTCGACAAGTCATTTCCAACAAGGGAAGAACATGATTGTTGGCTACAGACAGTCATATCTATACTTACCTGTGGGGGATAAAGACCTTCCCCAGCCTGAGACTGTAGAGTGCATGATTTTATGATACATATTCATTTGTGAGTTAGGCACAGTAAGAGATTAGGAAAATCAGTAATAAAGTAGAATAATATAACAGTATACTTCAGTAACAGTTATGTGAATGTGGTTTCTCCTTCTCTCTGAAATTTTCCATTTAATATTTTCTGACCACTGTTGACTGTGGGTGAATAAAATTGCTGAAGATGGAGCTGTACACACTGAGTGGGAGGCATTGGTCTCTCTGTACCTCTTAAGGGAGCATGTGTGGAGCTGAGATGTTTACAGCCAAAGATTTGTCTTCAGTTCTGAAGTTGTTGGCAGTGCAAGCAGTTCAGGGAAGCTTTACTGAAAGAAAGATTAATGCTAATGAAATTTATACCCAGGACCCATGGAAAGAGATCTTGCTGACAAAGAAATGTTAGACTTTGAAAAGGTGAATTCTGGTGAAAGATTATATTTTTCTTACAGTTGTAGAGGCCAGTTATTGGCTAACCTCAGATTGTTTACAATAATCATGTAAACAACTTGAGTATTTCCTCAGGAAAAGCAGATTCATTGTTTCTGGGGCTGTTATCAGTCTGAGGAGAAATGGCTCTTACTGTGGTTGTTCATTTAGTTGTTATAAAATATAAGGTGGTACATTGACCTTATATAATGGCTAATACTGATTGTCAGCTTCTTTGGGCATGCCTGTGGGAGATTATCTAGAATTAGGTTAACCTATGGAGTATCTGTGAGGATTACCTAGATTAGGCTAGCCTCTGGAGTATCTGTGAGGATTACCTAGATTAGGTTAGCCTCTGGAGTATCTGTGAGGATTACCTAGATTAGGCTAGCCTCTGGAGTATCTGTGAGGATTACCTAGATTAGGTTAGCCTCTGGAGTATCTGTGAGGATTACCTAGATTAGGTTAGCCTCTGGAGTATCTGTGAGGATTATTTAGATTAGGCTAGCCTCTGGAGTATCTGTGAGGATTATCTAGATTAGGTTAGCCTCTGGAGTATCTGTGAGGATTATCTAGATTAGGTTAGTTGAGGTGGGAAGACACACCCACATATGGGTAGGACCATTCTGTGAGCTCTGGTACTGTGCTGAATAAAACTGAGAAAATTAGCTGCAAGTGAGAATCCATAACCCCTCCCTTGATTTCTGATAACAGACACAGTGTGACTAGCTGCCTCATGATCCTTCTTCCATGACAGGCTGTCTAGCCCGGGTCTGTGACCCCACATCAACCCTTCATTCTCTGAAGTTGCTTTGGTCAAGGTATTTTATCATAGAATGAGACCAGTAACTAATAAACTTTCATAATCCATTTACATTTGGAGGTGAGGTATATAATTTAAAAATGTGTAAATTGTCCTTTAGGATGAACATCCCCGAGGGGCTCCAGCTTAGAATTCTGGGAAGGAGGACATGATTTCTGTAGCAGAGCTGATTTTCTCTGTGAGGTAACTTCACTTTGTGGAGCAGTCACCCTTTAGACAGACCTTCTTGTATCTGGGGAACGGTCTCTCTGCAGAAGGCTGGGAGAACCATTGGCCAGTGAAAGAATGTCTATGTCTATCTATTGTTCTGAATACTGTGTTGGTTACCAGGGACACACGGATGAAAGAAAGCTTTAAGAGCTGGGGCTGTCTATACCTTTGATACAGATATCCTCAAGTGCATCTTGCTGACTTCAAAGTCTCCATTTGCTCTTTCATTCTGGGGAACAACAATAAACATAATATGGAGTTTTCTGAGAGCAGTTTGTCTGCTCCATCTCCAGTCTTCTCCCATCTACTCTCTGACCCCAGTAAAGTTATTATTGTTACTTTTAACACTTGATTTTGAGACAAGTCTTGTTAAGGAGTTCACATTGACCTCGATCTTGTGATCCTCCTAGACACCTGAGATTATAGGATAATAGGTAAGCCACTGATGTCTGGTGCTAAAGTCAGTTTTGAAACAGATAAAGCTATAAATTGATATTTTCTATATTTTATAATGAAAGAAATATGTAGAATATTGGGTTGAACCTTTGACATTCTGTAGAAGGCTCAGCAGACAGGAGAAGCCACAGTTCAACAAACACTTAGCATTGAATTACTCAACTTGGCATTTATAAAACAATGAAAAGGCTCTTTTCTTGTTTTGCTTCCCCCCCCCCCATTTTTGGACATATATTAATTGTGTAAAATAATGGGTTTCTTGTGATATTTTCATAATGTACAAAATATACATTGATGATTTTTACCCCTCCATTCTTTCCATGTTTCCCTCTCCCACCCGCCATCCCTCTTTTCAAAAGTCTCCCTCTTATTTTCATGTCTTTTTTTTTTTTCAGATTTGCAAATATATAAGAGAACTGGCCTATGTTTGTCTTTCTCAGCCTGGCTTGAACAAACCTGAGTCTGGGGAAAGCTCAGCAGTTAAGATCAGGTACTGCAATGGCAGGGGACCCATGTCACATGACGTATAACTAAGAGCCTATAACTCGAGCTTCAGAACTCCTCTCCCTCTTCTGGACTCCTTGGGTACCTGCACTTGCGCATGTGTTTACCCACACATAGACAAACACGTAATTCATTTTTTGAAGCTCTAAAACCATGTAAAAAAATTACAAACCTACGTGGACATGGTACAGGCCAAATAGCACTTACGTTAAAACTAGGAGTATTTCAATTTCGGATGTTTTCCTGATTTTGAAATATCTGTAGTCGTAATGAGATCTCCTGAGTGTGGCCTTCATTTGTGTTCCATATACATTAGACAGACAGCTTAAACTTAATTTGTGTGATATGTTTAGTATTGCTAGCATTTTGGTTGTGAATGGACACACAAAATCAAGTGTGGAATTTCCCATTTGTATCCAATTAGTGCCTCCCAAGTTTCATATTTTGCTATATTTCAGGTGATCTGCCTCCTCCACTCAGGACCCTTTTCTTGCCGACCTTTCAGTCTCAATTTAAGAATGCGTTAACTCCCTGACACTAGTATCCATCATCCAACCACCTCTGAATAGTTCCACCAGCTGGGGACCAAGTTTTCAAAATAAGAGGCTTTGGGAGGATACTCCATATCCACATCATAACATCAATTAGTTGCTTAGTCATTCTCTGGCAAAAAACAAAAACAACAACAACAACAACAACAAAAATTCTGCCTCTCCCAGCCATCCAGGTCTCCAGTTGCTAGCTACTAAGTGAGACAGGCCCCTTTAAGGGCAAACCCCTACATGAACACACTTGCAAAGTATCTTGTCCTTGCATTTTTGCTAAGACTTTTCAGGGAAAACTGAGCATGCTCAGAAGCATTCCTTTTGCTATCTTTATTCTGCAGGGGCGGCCACATTTTGTAATCAATTGGTACACCATCTTCCTGACGGCTAACCTTCATTGTCAAGTTGACTGGGTGTAGAACCACCCAGGAGACAGATCTTGGTGTGTCTGTAAGGGCATTTCTAGAGAGATGTAGCTGAGGTGGGAAGACCCACCTTCAATGTGAGCCGCGATAGTCTGTGGACTGGGGTTCTGGACTGAGTCAAGAGGAGAAAGTGATTGGGCGCCAGCATTCATCTCTCTCTGCTTCCTGACTGTGACTGCCATGTGAGCGGCTGCCTCATTGTCCACGTGCTTTTCCCATCATGATTGAGGGAAACACACACACACACACACACACACACACACACACACACACACACACA
>CABHPR010132316.1:0-20345 GCA_902168415.1 Peromyscus melanophrys | reverse complement strand
CCCTCCCTCCCTCCCTCCCTCCCTCCCTCTCTCTCTCTCTTTCTTTCATTAGTTAGTTGGTTTTTCAAGACAGGGTTTCTCCAAGTGCTGTGATTATGTGATTACAGCTACAACTTTCTTTAAAATAAAATGAGTATCAGTTAAAGTATTATACTCACTTTAACAGCACAGTTATAAAAACTGAAATTTATTCAGAGCAGATGGGCCTGAGTAAGAATGACATGCAAACATTCCCTATTTTCCTTATTTCCTATATTTCCTGAGCTAAAAAAAGGAAACTAATTCAGAAGTAGTCAGTCATTTTCTCAGCTGAAGTTACATCCCTTAGTGAGATTATCCACTTACATTTGGCCAATTGCTGGTGCAAATTATTCAGTGTAGTCATCAGATTTTTACATGGCTTCTTTGGAAGAATCTTCCAGGCTACATTCTTTCTGTCTCCAGTTCTGAGATTAAATGACAACACCAATACATTTGTTACATGGACCTTTGGAGGGGGTATATTCCTGCCATATTTATATACGAAGGGAAAACAGTCATTGAACAACAACAACAACAAAAAAAAAGGAACACATTCAGAATAGTCAGGCTAATGAAGAAATCTGACAGAGACAAATTGGGATAGTTAGTGACTATATAAAATTAATTTGCATTAAGTTGGAATGTTCCACTTAATGTATTTCAGGATTTACAGTTATATCTAAACAGCATCTATTACATTTCCTGAGGACTATGCTCATCACAAAGGCATTAAGAGGTGATTCAGACTCTTCTCTTTCATGTGTGAGGGCTTAGACACCCAAACAGCAGGAAAATCTAACTGTTAACAGTTTTTCCTAATAGAAGAAAAAGTATTACTGAAAACTTTCAATGGACCTATGATCTACAGACCTTATTAAAATACTTTGTTATTTGCTTAGTATAAGTAAAAATGATTTGTTTTTCAGAAAAGAAAGATTCTAAAATATTAAAGTTCTTAAACAAAGTAAAACATTCCAAACCATTTTATAACTTTAAAAGAGGTTATCTGCTATAAACTAATATCTCTGTAGGAGGAGTCTACAATCTCCTTTATTATAACCATTACAGCACAGGTGGTATCTTGCTATGGGCCAGGAGACATAAGGAACCAAAGCTTTTGAACTTAACTATAGTTTTGTTTAGTCTAGCTCTTATTTATTTATTCAATCTTTTTTTTCATTTAAAAAGTAATGAATACTCACTGTGAAAACTGAAAAATAAAAAGAGAAGAAAAGCAAACCCATCAAGTTCTGTGTACCAAGGAACAATTCAGTACAAGTAGGTAGTAGACTTTCCCAACCTAGTGTTTTAGTTTTTAAATGTCCCCTAAACTTTTCATAGAACAAATACCATTTTGAAAAATAAGCAAAAAGAATAGACAAGAAAACTTAAACTTATAAAAATTAATAACCGTGGAATTTATCCTCTTTTCCACAAACAAGAATAAAAATAAAGGCAGAGTAGGGTAATATTGCAGATGTTCTGCTGTAAAAGAACAGTTTTTACATTTATAATGTGACTAAGAGCAGGGTACAGGAAGACTACAATGTAGAAACTTTTTTTTTTTTTTTTGTTTTTTAAGACAGGGTTTCTCTGTGTAGTTTTGGTGTCTGTCCTGGATCTCGTTCTGTAGACCAGGCTGGCCTTGAACTCACAAAGATCAGCCTCCTGATTGCTGGGATTAAAGGCATGTACCACCACCACCTGGCATAGAAACTTTTTATATCACTATCTTGATAAAATATTGCCAAATAGCATCCCTCTGCGGAATTACTCACTGCATGCACACCTGTTTTAGACTGGAGTTTGAGGAACTCAGAGAAAGGAGTACATTTATTTGTTTGCCTTTTTGTTACCAATCTATAGAAGAAGGCATTCAAGATATGTTTTTGGCATAGATGGGTAGAAAACTATCTAATTGTCATTTACTCTCCTAATTTCCTCCCCTTGCCCTGGATATTGTTTCTGTGAAATGTGGCCAAGCAGGGTAGCTTTACCTAGCTTTTCTCTGAGTTTTTAACTGATGGCCTTCTGCATTTTTACTCATGGTGCCTCCCATTAACAAGATTACTATTACACAAACATCACCTCATTACTAGTGGCAGAAGTCTTAGTGTCACAGTGTGAGATCAATAGTTTAAAAACCAAGTGCTGACAGAGTAAGCGATATGTCCCTTTAACTGCTTAAAAACTAAACTTGTGCTTCCTTATCTGTCAGAGGAATTGTGAAATTCCTCACAGAGTACACAGACTAAAGTACACAGACAGTCACTTAGTCGATACATGCAACTTTTTGCAAAATTACATTAGAAATATTGTTATTACCCCTTCTTCAGGAATTTCTTGATACTCAGAACTTAATCTGTATTGTATGTACCTGTATTGTATGTAAAAGGAAACTAAAAATCCTATCCTTGGAATTTGCTTTTCTTTCACATTTCAGGTTGGAGTTTCAGAACTCTGGATGAAGGAAAGCAGAGGGCTTTAGTTCACTTGTAAGGTCTTCCCAGTTTGGAATGGTGGTACTATTGAAGAAAGAACTGAGTGCAAACAACTCATATCATTTTGACTCTTGATTAATTAATAATCAAAGTAGAAAGAAAATAGCAAGTAAGACTGTTATGGTTGTTGTTGAGAAGGATCTCACTAAGTAGCCCTGGCTGGCCTGGAACTCTCTATGTAGACCAGGCTGGCCTTGAACTCACAGAGATCTGCCTGCCTTTGCCTCCCAAGTGCAGGGATTAAAAGTATGTGCCAGAAAAGATTAATTAATTAATTAAGCAAATTACAAGAGGGAAAATTTGCATATCATAATAAACACAGTGTAAACTTACTTATCAGGCTTATAAATTATCATCTCATCTAACATTTAACAAGTGAAAAAGTAAAGTCTGAGTTTACTGATTTAAAGAATGAAACATTTCTGCTAAAGAACACAGTGTTGCTCATAAAAAAACTTTGCTTTTAGTAATCCCATATTAAAAAAACTTTCATGTATAAAATATGTCCCATATTTTATTGGTTTATATTTTTTATGAACAAAAGCTATTTGACTGTGCATATACTTCCAAACAATTTTCCCCCCAACTTTTCTAATGGTTTAAGCAACTGAGGTTTTGATCCATAGCAAAGATGGAGAGTCAATCTAAAATTCTGAAATTAAACTGAAAGGCTTTACAGTACAATTCTATTATTAAAACATGGGAAGACTAGGAGTGTGCCGTAGTGACACAGCACATGCTCAGTCTGCATGAGCTCTGGTTTCATTCCCCAACACCAGTAAGTGAACAGAGGAAGCCTATTTCATAGCTCCTTAGTAAGTGCAAAACTAAACCAGCTTTTGTGATTCACCAATGCACTAAATAATGGTTACTTCAACCAGACCCGTAGACGCCATCTTGTTGCGTCCATTTCTTCCTTCCTTCCTGGCTGATGGAAAACTAATCTGAAAATGTGGACACAAAGAAATTATGAAACATTTTTAAAGCTACTTTCCTAGAATGCAAAGAGGCAAAATCATGTATAAATTTATAGGTCATCTTAAATTTCCAATATACTAATTTTGCTGTGATGTACTACTCTGAAAGCGTTAGACTAGAAATAATATTGAAGCATCAATACAAGAACAGTGTTTTAATTCACTGTGACTCTCCCACACTCATGTGGCAAAGAAAGAAACGTTTCAAAAATTGTGTGCTCCCTGGCACCATTTTTATTAGCTTCTCAATCATCATCTGAAAAGATTTATTTTTATTTTATATGTAAGTGTGCAATTTCTGTGCAGTGCCCACAGAGGCCAGAAGAGGGCAGCAGATCCCCTGGAACTGGAGTTACAGACAGTTGTTAGCAGCCATGTGGGTGCTGGGAACTGAATCCATGTCCTCTGCAGAGTAGCAAGTGCTCTTAACCACTGAGTCATCGCTCCAGCCCCCAACTTCTTCTATTTCTGCCTTAATTCCTCCTGTGTTAAGTTTGTGTGTGTGTGTGCCCTAAGTTTTTAAGTAAGCATAAGATTATGTTTCTTAAATATTTAAAGCCTGAGGATTAAAAGTATATTTTCTTTCCAGTCAAATCATCTGTGAATCCTAAATATACTTTCCTGAAGCTTAGCAAGAGCTGACAAGGAGATGGTAATAACTCCAAATACAAAAAATAATAATATATCTCAAAAGAACACTACTCAGCAGTTATAAAGTACAAATTCATATATAGAGATGATGGAGTTATAAAGCCTCAGGTGTAAAAGTTAAAGTATACTTACTGAGAAATGGTGTTGGTATCTAGGTCAACACAACTGACATCTGGTGGAGGGTCATAAAGATCAAAGTATCTGGAGTCAATCCCGACTATGAATGGACATGGCGCACTGAGGACATCTGCTAGAGCCAGTGGGCAGAGAGGAACATATGGGCATGGCCAGTGGAAAGGGAAAATCATCTTGGATAAACAGAGGATGGGAGAATATTAAGCGTTTTGACATTGAAGCATAACTTACCAGCACATACACAAAATTATCTTTTAGATTATTACCTAAAGTTTAAAGTTTGATAATGAATTAAATAATTGTAACTAAAATTAAAAGTCAGGAAATTAAAACTGCTGCAACAATGTAAAAATCCATTACTTTCTGAAATGTAGTTAAGCCCTAAAATGATTCTAAATTACATGAATAAATTAAGTTTCAACTGAACGGATACTTACAGACACTAATGCTTCTGTCACACTAGTAAGCACAGAAGGCCGGAGGGAATGGATGAGGATTTTATGTTCTGTTACAGCAAACACCAGTAGTGTCACAGCATTTTCAGGGCCAAGATTCTGAAGTAGTGTTGAAAACTTTCCACCACTGTCAATCCAAGCAAAAACACACAATAAAAACAAAAACAAAAAACCAAAACCAAATACAACAACAACAACAACAACAAAACTATTTAAACTTCTAATTATCTAGAATAGTGGGGCTGTGTATATTTAAATGTAATTACTGTTCGTGGGCAGGAAAAACACAGTATCACAAACAATATGAAAAAATGTAATTGTATGAGTTTTCAAAGTCATGAACTTTTCAGCGCTGCATTCACTATGGAAAATGAAAAGTCTTCTGCTTGTCCTGTTTGCTTCCTTTTTTCTTTTGCTGTTGTTTTGGGACAGAGTCTGGCCATGTAGTCCAGGCTGGTCTCCAATTAGAGATCTTTTTGTCTTGGCTTCCTAAGTGCTAGGATTACAGGTATTCACTAATACACCTGCGAATCTGCTTCATTTTACGTAAAAAGATCTGCCACATGCATAATGTCCCCTCAAAAGAATTCAATTAGTTAAAAGAATGCTTGGTTAGAAGACAATCATTTAATGGAAGGATTTTTTGCTTGTTTCTTTTGAATAAGGGCCTCACTGTATAGCCTTAGCTGTGCATAGTGAGCTATGCAGACCAGGCTGGTCTTGAACTCATAGACATTCAAGGGTGTCTACCTCACCCTGCCAAGTCCTGGGATTTTTTTTAAAGGTGTGTATCACCATGCATGACTTTAATGGAAGGTTTTTATTATGGTTCTTTCACTGTGATTATCAGGACTGAGCCTCTGCAGGACTGTTTTCCCTAAGTAAATACAAATATTAAAATCTGGATTTATGAACAGAAACTCCTCATTATTGTAATGATAATAGCACTAGGAAATCAAGAGCTACAAAATGGTGAGATACATCTACAAAGCAAATTAATAAAACAATAAACCTAGATGTTTTATATAGGAAGGAAATAGTGGACTAACTAAGTAATACAGTAACCAACGAACATTTTGCCTATATAATGCTACAGAACTGGTTTCACTGGGTTAATTTTTTATGATGAAGCAAAACTAATAATAATGTTTTTTTCTGAAAAATTAAAACATAACCGCAAAAAACTTGTGTATATTCAAAGCAAAGTTATTCACAGTAGTCAAAATATAGAAGCTTCCTAATAGACAGATAAATCAAATACAGTTATTCATATAATGAAATATTAGTTGGAATAAAAGGAATGAAGTAGCAAAATATGCTAAACATGAATGAACCTAGAGACATGTTCAGTGGAGGAAGTCAGAAATAAAAAGGCTAAATATGGTATCCTTTTATTTATATTAAATGTATAAGAGACAAATCTACAGAACAGAAAAGTAGATTAAGAGGTGCCTATGCTGTGTGTGCAGGTGGGGTGTGCCTGTTTGTGTATGTGCACGTGTGTGCTTGTGTCTGCATTCCCAAGTGCAAGTGTTTGAGCACATATGTGTAGGGACAGATAGAATGAAGATTAACAGCAAAGAACATAGGGCTGGGGATTTTTGTTGTTTGATTTTTTGAGACAGGGTTTCTTTATGTAGTTTTGGTTCCTGTCCTGGATCTTGCTCTGTAGACCAGGCTGGCCTCAAACTCAGAGATCCGCCCGGCTCTGCCTCCCAAGTGCTGGGATTAAAGGCGTGCGCCACCACCTCCTGGCCATAGGGCTGGTTTTATAGGATAAGTAATGTGTTCTAAATTTTATTACAATAATAACTGCAGAATTCTGTGAATAAAATCATTGACTTATACTTGGGTGAATTTTGTAATGTGGAAATTTGGTCTGGCCAGAGCTGTTATCTCAATGAAGTCCTTTTGGCAATTTGAATCATTTGTAATCAGTGTGTTCATTTCATTTTCAGCTCAGGTAAGAGCTCGGAAAACACTCACCACTCTGGGCTAAGGGCTAATGATGAAATCATCTGTAATTCTTATAAAATTAGTGTCAAAGATGGCAGCTGGTCTCCCTAAGGTATGTGCAATATAATAGTTTAATTATACCATAACTATTTCTGACAGAAAAATCACACAGCTAATTAAATTTCAAGAAATGATACTGTAGGGAAATTATATTTTATAACTTCTCTGAACTTTTAGAATGATGAAATATGTTCTGTTTAAAAAGCAGTTTTTATTTTGGATTAAATTTAAAATTATATTTGGTTGGGGGGTGGTGGCGGCACATGCCTTTAATCCCAGCCCTTGGGAAGCAGGGACAGGCAAATCTCTGAGTTTGAGACCAGCCTGGTCACAGTGTGAATTCCAGGACAGCCAGGGCTACACAGAGAAACCCTGTCTCAAAAAAATGTATTTTGTATTTTAGAGGACAATTAAAGATGTATAAAGATGTACTGGATGTGTTTTAGAGGACAATTAAAGCTAAAAAATGAATTTACCTTCATAATTTACATATATTCCCAATTATGTAACAATAAGTATTGATAATAATAAGGATACACATAAACACCAAACACTACTGTAAAAATTTTTCTTTCTTTTGCAAACTATAAACCCAATATTATGCAAAAAGAATCAGCTAAGAAACAGTTACATGAAAAGTACTTCCACCAATATTTTAGCTAGGAAAGACAATATACATACACATTAGTTATATTCACACTATATTTAGAGAAATAATTAGGGCTGGAGAGATGGCTGAGTGGTTAAGAGTGCCTGTTGCTCTTCCTGAGGACCTGAGTTCAGTTCCTAGTGTCCATGTTGGGAAGCTCACAACAGTCTGTAATTCACTTCTAAGAAAACCAACACCCTCTTCTGGACTCTGTTGCATGGATGTGTACACATAGATTTAGAGAAACAAACAGAAATGAAGCTTTACTTGCCTTAGCGGAAGAGGTGAAGAAACAGGCTGACTGAGAATCAAATTATCATGTGGTGATAACTGGAAGATTTAAAACAAAGCATTTGAAGTATAAAGATGAACTCTGAAACATCATGCTCTGGCAATAGACATCGATTAATGATGCTACCCATGAAGATTCCCAGCTCACCGGCATTAAGACCAGCATAAGACTTCTGGCCCCTTCCAACAACTTCTTATTCTGAATCCTATCTCTTATGTCTTCAACTTCTCCCCAATACTATTTTAACAAATGTATGATAAAAGGTTAAATTATTTAATTAATACCATACATTTAGGGTCTGTAAATTAATGGCCTGTAAGCAGTCTAATGGAATATAGGCTTGTGATTTTTTTTCTCATACTCTCTAGCTAATTTTGTGCTGTAACAGCAAGCTGAGCCCCTGTAACAGAACAGATAACATGCAAAGATTAAATACTTAGATAAGATCCATAACAGGAAACATTTGCCAGCTTCAGCTACAAAACAAAATTCCATATGTATTTAGGTGGAGTGTGCAATATAGCACTCTGGCACTAAGTATCATGAAGTAATAACATGGATGTGTAGACTGATTGTCAAAGTCATTAAAAAGTATGTTCTAGAAATTTTATCGGTATCAATATAATAATGTAATTAATTTTATCTGCATTTTCAAATTTTGGCACATTTTTAAGGATTTCTAACACTAATAATACCTTCAGGGCTGCAGCAACCAGTAACAAACATGGTGGCAACACATGAAAGTATTTCCTTTGTATGAATCATTCCATAGATTATGATTAAATAAATAGGCAATTTAAATTATCAAGATCCCAAACAAGATATGAACAAAAAAGGAGAGATGCATTCAACTGTGAAAACGTTTATAGTCATTTAAATTTCCCTGTTGCATTAAAGATACTGCATTTCCTCCCTCCTGCAATATATAAACATACAACTAGTCCTGATAACTATTCTAATCCATTTAACCAACTATATGATCACCAAGGGCACAAACTTTCCAATATTTAGGAACAATCTGCATACTTTTCTTTTTTTCCTGAGACAGACTCCCTATGTGGACAAGGCTGGCCCGGAAGTGACTCTGTAGTCCAGACTGAAATCAAACTCTCAGCCCTCCTGCCTCTACCTCCCAGGTGTTGGGATTGTATGAGTGCACCAAAAGTTCCCTTTTGTGGACAGAGTTAATAAATAGCGTGAATCCCAACATGCAAGAACATCTGGTTTTCCCAGGGCTCATTCTACTGTCCACACTCAGTTGTTAGTCTTGCTACATGCTGGCAGAACCTCATATGGAAAGAACCTTACCTGAACTAAAATTCGTGGCCTCTGAGGAGATGGAAAGGGAACTTTATGCATAAAATGAGAAATATGCCTTAAAAACAAAAACAGAAACTCAATTAATTCCGAAATGAATTACCATTTGCTGCAAAGGTTAGCATGGCATCACAAGGTCAAGCTCATTAAGGCCCTGGTGCTGTGAAAACAGATTAACGACAAAAAGTTGTTTGCGTCATTAGAGGTGCCTCTGCCTAAATCCAGTGACCGTACACGTTTGGTTGTGAGCCAGGCCTTCAATGGCTAAGCTGCCTCTCCAGCCCAAGTAACTGGATGCTAATAGCTGATCATATTCAACCATATTTGTATTTGCAGTTGCCTCAAAACCACATTTTCTTTTCCCTAAGCAGGTAGTAATCAACATTACTAAAGAAGCTAATTATTACATTGTAATATATTTTTAATTAATCACTCATGTTTTGTGAAATAACTATTTCAGGTGCTAAAAAAAATAAATGAGTTTAAATGCTTGATAAGCTGAAGTGGTGCAGAGCTGTAGTCCCAGCTACTTGGAAGGCTGAGGATCACTTGAGACCAGGAGTTCAAGGCAGCCTGGGCAACAAACACAGACTTCCCCATCTCAACAAGCTTTCCATTTAGTAGTGGATAAAAACTAGATCAATGAGATGGTTTTGTTTTGCTTTTTGTTTGTTTGTGGTGAGAGAACAAATCCAAAACCTTGCACACACCAGCAAGTATTCTCCCACTCAACTACATCACTTGGGTTTGGAGGATAATATCTTGCTATACAGGCCAAGCTGGCCTTGAACTTGTAATCCCCCCTCTCTGCCTCCTGAGCATCAGGATTAAAGTCATGCACGAATCAATAAGTTTGGTTTTGAACACTACAGGAGAAAAAAAGGACAAAATATAAAAATATTTTATTCTCTTTAGGAATAAGCTGTCTTCTTGTATTATTTTTCTTCTAAACATTACTTCAAAATTATCTTATTTTTAGCAGTGGGATCATTACAACCAGACAGAGAACTGGATGAATCATTTATAGACTCTATAGATGTGTTTTAACTATGTATTGTACAAAGACACTGCCAAACATAACAGAAAATGTAAAGTGATGTAAAGCTTCTAGTCCCTACCACTACTTAAAATCTGGAATTAAAAAAAGATGAGAGGAGTGAGTACCAAAAGACACACATCTGCTTGATTATATGAAGCAATCAGAAAAGCAGGACTTTTGTATGATTCAGGTGTCTAAGACCCATTCAGGGAGGATCCGTAGAGTCCAAACTCTTTTACGATAACAGTGAGACTCCATTTTCCTTTCTCACACAATTGCCAATAGCAATGATAGTGCAAAGTATTGTGAATGAAACTGCTGGCACCGTACTAAAATCAAGGCAGGGGTAAACTAGTAGATGCTGTATTTTATTGCTTTACTACTATTTAAGAATGTCGTGCCGGGCGGTGGTGGCACACGCCTTTAATCCCAGCACTCGGGAGGCAGAGGCAGGCGGATCTCTGTGAGTTCGAGGCCAGCCTGGGCTACCAAGTGAGTTCCAGGAGAGGCGCAAAGCTACACAGAGAAACCTTGTCTCAAAAAAAAAAAAAAAAGAATGTCATTTAAGAATGTCTCTGACTGGGGCTGGAGAGGTGGCTCAGCAGTTAAGAACTCTTGCTGTTCTTGTAGAAAACCTGTTCAGTTCCCAACACCCACACGGTGATTTATAATCATCTATACTATAGTTCCAGGGGATATCGTACCCTATTCTGACCTCCAAGGGCACCAGCACACATGTAGTACAGAGACATGTATGTAGGCAAAACACTCACACATATAAAATAAAAATAATAAATAAATCTTGGAAAAGGATGTCTGACTTAATACACTTGAAATAGCAAATATTTGATTCTGGAACATACATTTAGAATATTCTATGATAAGGGGTAAGTACTCATACAGCATCACTATACAAAAGCACGTGGCCATTTAATTTTACAAAAGCACTTAGAGGACTGAGTTATGAGTGAGTTGGTTATTTTCTTTCCCACACAGAATGCCATTTTTGCTTGGAAGATGAGGGGCTAGTAAAGCTTATCCAGTGTTGGGTATTCAACAGACATTTTCCACATAAAAATAATCAAAGTGCTATTACTTCAAGGAAAAAAACTAGGAATACTTGCTGTTAATAATTAAAGCCAAACTTTCAAATGGAAAGTAAGAATTTGTCACCATAAACCTGAAAGCTTTCTAATACTCAAAACTTTTCTGAGAAGTGGGAATGTAGCTAGGAGGAAGAACACATGCCATGCATGTGTAAAGTCCTGGTTTGATCTCTAGCACCATAATATACATTATTAAAAACAAAACACCTTTCCGGGCTAGCATGTAAAGATGCTTGCTGCTAAGCCTGATAAACTGAGTACAATCTCTAGGACCCACAAGAAGGAAGAGAACAGACTCCTACAAGTCCTCTGACCTCCACATGCACATGGCAAAGACATGCCACACACACACACACACACACACACACACACACACACACACTATACAAATATAATAAAAAATTTAAAAAGTAAACTCTTTGTGATGCTACAGATAGTGACATTTTCTTATATTGAGGGAGACACCTGACTACATTTCAAATATGTGTTTACCTCAGTGAACCACTGCTGTCCAAATGACCAATATACAATGCTACAAGACCATGCATGAGTCAATGTTCAGTCAGGACTGAGAGACCTTGAAGGAAACTTTATTGCTTAGGTTTCACATTCTGCATTAATTTGGAAGAAACTGTTACTTGCCAAGCTTTGGTACAATGCCAAAAAATAATATCCACATCCTAAAATGACTACTTAAGTGCCCCTTCCTTTTCTATTTACATAACTGTATGAAGTCAGATTTTCTTCACATACCTCAACTAAGACAATTACTGCATCAGACTGAATGCAGAACCACAAAAGAGAAGTCAGCTGGGTTCAATTAGCCAAGGCATTAGAGGCTTACAAAAATGTAAACACTCTTCTCATTAACCTTCTGCTTTATTTTATTTATTTATTTATTTATTTATTTATTTATTTAAACACTCTTCTCATTAACCTTCTGCTTTAATTAATTAATTAATTAATTAATTTATTTATTTATTTATTTTGGTTTTTCGAGACAGGGTTGCTCTGTGTAGCTTTGCGCCTTTCCTGGAACTCGCTTTGTAGACCAGGCTGGCCTTGAACTCACAGAGATCCACCTGCCTCTAACCTTCTGTTTTAAAAAAAGTTACTTTTCGAAGAGATGTAACTAGTTTGTTAATTTTAAATAAATTATTATAAATTAGTTTTAATTTCTATTGCAGTAAGATGTCTGTATTGAAAGACACAACACACAAAGAAAAGCTCACTGAGTCCTCAAAATTTTCAAGGAATTCTAACACCAAAATATTTGAGAAGTGCTAGTTTTTTAATACTAAAAATAAGAGTAGAAAAGAGCACAGGATAATTAGAGCAATACTACATTTATGAATTATCATAAAATGGTAAACTGCATTACTTCCCAACTGTCATCAGAGTCAGAAAATTCTGCCAAAGGGCTGAAGAGATAGACGGCCTGAAGGAACACAGAAAGTATGATTACGAGCCTCCAAAGACAAAAGTCCAATCTACAGTGATGTATTTACAGCTCCTGTGCATTATGTCTTACTGAATGAAACACTGTAAAATTTTAGTGCTCTTAGTAAATTAAAATTACAGGATGAAAAATAGAATGTCTATCAAATTTTTCTTTTAAATTCATGATATCTAAACATAGGGCTATTTTAAAGGTTCATAATATCTTAAGTTATACATAAAAATTACAAACATAGTTGAGGAGTTTTAATATTTTCAGGCTGGAGATGCGGCTCAATGACAAAGCTCTTAGATGCCATGTGTAAGGCTCTGGGTTTGATCTTGAGCACTTCAAGAAAACCTAGTTCCAGGATTTCACTAAATTAGCAGCTATAAACTTCATAAGAGTAGTATATATATATTTCTTCCAAATAACTCACTTCAAAATAAATTAAAACATTCGCTGGCAGAAATAAAATTGCTTAAAATAACAAGACTGTAAAAATATAACGATAATGTCTTACATAAATAACCAAACATTTTTCTCAAATAACTCTCAAGAAATAACAATTTCCATATAAAATTTACGCAATTACTAGTATAAACATACCATAGAAAGGGCTGACAAATTTTTTTGAACAAGGTCTCTCTACACATCCCTGGATGTCCTGGAACTCACTATGTTGATCAAGCTGGCCTCAAACTCACAGAAAGGTGTCAGCATGCCCACCTTGGAGTGTCAAATTTTAAACCATGAGACTTCTAACTTACTTTTCAATTGGAAGGGCATGAGGTCCAGAGATGGAATAACGATACAGAAAAGTCAGAAACTTTCTGAATGCATCAAAAAAAGGCCAGTGAGAAAGAAGACAAATGCATTTGTTAGTGTGAATTGTTCTAGAACTATCAGACTTTCCATCCACCAGAGACGTTAAACCCAAAAGAAGTCTCTGTTTTTCTGTAAGATTCTCCTCAGAGTATGGTTCATAAAACTGAATAGCAGCACCATAGACCTGTAAAACAAGAAATATATTTAATAAATATACTTTGTATCATTTATTCAAAGCACATCATCAGTTGACTATTTAGTGGATGCTTTCTATGGGTAGGTAAGGTGCCAGGGACTAGGAACACAGTGGTAAAATCAATCTTGCTCTTCTTTAAAAAAAAAAAAAAATGTGCATGAGTTGGCTGTTTGAAACCTGGGGCTTATGCAGGGGCACTTAGCTCAGCCTGGGAGGAGGGGACTGGAACTGCCTGGACTGAATCTACCAGGTTGAACTCAATCCTCAGGGGAGTCTTTGCCCTGGAGGAGATGGGAATGGGGGGGGGGAGGTGTGGGGGGGGGCGGGAAACAAGGGAACCCGTGGCGAATATGTAAAATTAAATTAAATTATAAAATAAAATTTAAAAAAAAAACAGAAAAAAAAATGACAGGGTCTCCTAGGCTGGCCTCAAACTTTCAATCTTCTGCTTCGACTTCATGAGCACTGGGTTTACAGGCCTGAGGCACCACCCCTGATGACTACTTTCTTGGTACATATGCTAACTATATAGTAGTATTTTCATGTATACTTATTATTGAAAATGGCTATTTTGATTAAACTATATTTTTAAAATAAAGAGTGAAAGCAACTGAGCCTTGGTATGGTGACTAATGCCTATAATCCCAGCACTCAGGAGGCAGAGGATCTAAGCAAGTTCAAGAGCAGCCTGGTCTACATAGAAAAATGCTGTCTCAGCCGGGCAATGGTGGTGCATGCCTTTAATCCCAGCACTTGGGAGGCAGAGCCAGGCGGATCTCTGTGAGTTCGAGGCCAGCCTGGTCTCCAAAGTGAGTTCCAGGAAAGGCGCAAAGCTACACAGAGAAACCCTGTCTCGAAAAACCAAAAAAAAAAAAAAAAGAAAAGAAAAAAAAAAAGATACTGTCTCACAGCAACAAGTGACAAAAGCAAAAATAACAAAGCAAATCTACCAATATTTTCATAAGAAATGTTTGAAAAGTATTTAGTAAGCAAGTGAGACAAATTTGAACTGTGAACAATTCACTGAATATTCCTATCCACAAAATAAAATGCTGGTCTAGATGATTTCCAAGCTCTCTTCCAACTACAATTCTATAATTTCAGGGCTGGAATATAGTTCGGCAACAGAGCACTCACCTATCAAGTGCAAGGTTGGATCCCCAGAGTAACAAAAGAAGTCTATTTTCCAAATCATGTTATATTTCATAATGTCTTTGGCATTACTTAGGAGCTTTTCTATCACAGAAAATGAACCAATGAGGGATCAACATGTGATGATGAGAAAAGTCTTCACTAATATTTAAAAACAAAACCAAAAACAAACACTTGGGAGGATGGGAAAACTCTCCTTTCCTGTCTCTGGATATAGTAAATTCAACCAAGTAGAAGAAATATGTATTACTGGTTTGGTTTAGTCAGTTTTTACTATTGTTCCTCGAAGATGTGAAGCTTATGACTTGAAAATGTACAAGAAATCAGCAAATACCACTAGTTAAATCCACCGTACCTTTTCAGCTGAGGCTCCAGTCAACACAAACGTAGAGAACACAGGAAGAGGGTATTTGCTATTTGGTGGCCAGCATTCAATAGTTGCACCCATTGGTAAACAAAACAGAGGAACAGATTCTGGTAGTGAAAATGACTCGTAATCTTCTTGAGGATATCTGCAAATTAGACCTATGACAGCAATGGGGAATATTAGGTCACTATCTCTTGAATGTAGGTGTTTTTTAAGTTAAATGACAATAAAATGCTTTCTTATTTCACACAGTTAGAAGGCCCATAATTGCATATATGTTCATCAGATAATTCTGAATGTGTCAGCAGGATTTATATAGATGTTAATCTTCAAGGATTATTAACTATTAAATTGTTTAACATTTATCAAACTTCATCTACAAAGGCTAGTTTAGAAGTAACAAGAAAAAGAGAAGCCTCTAAAAATACACATACCCCTAAAAATTCACTTTATGTCATACTACCTTAAAGTATATATTTAAAATTTTTAATATGGTTATTTGCCTATATCTACTTTATCACTCTTATTAACTATTCCTCTGGGGCCTTTTATACATTATATATAAAATATATATTAAAATATAATATGTTTGAATATAAATATATTTATATTATATGTAATTATATATATATATAAAATCTCCTATAGGAGTCTAAGTGTCAATTCTTTTTTTTTTTTTTTTTTTGGAGCTGAGGATCGAACCCAGGGCCTTGTGCTTGCTAGGCAAGCGCGCTACCACTGAGCTAAATCCCCAACCCCCTAAGTGTCAATTCTTACACAAAGGAAAGACAATTCACAAAAGAGTAGACACAGATTTAGAACTCCATTAGAATGGTGTTGCCTCAAACTCAGCTTCTGAATAATTCTAAATTATCCCACTTATATGTAGATAGGAGTTTCAAATAACCCAGAGTTTCATGATAATCTAGCTCATGAAAATGGAATAAGTATCTTCCACTGAAGATACCCTAGAAACAGAGCTTTATACTGACTATTGCGGGGTTAGAAACAGAAAACAAGTTTTATGACCATGAAGTCCTTAAAGTCAGGTAGAAACCATCACTAGTCACACCATTAAAAACAAAGAGATAAACTGGGACTCTGAACAGCTGGCTCTACTGCCAATGTCTCTGATTCTCAACCAGCAGGACTCAGGTTCTTTTCATCTGCATGGCGAGATAACTAGATAAACTAAGGTTCTCCCTCTCATCACATGGCAGCCAGCCAGTGGGGTCCCCTGAGGGCCACAGTTAAATGTGTTCTAGTCTCTCAGGTCATGATGCAACAGCGCAGTTGTAAAGTAAGAATAGAAATAGTGGTGAACTGTGGGCAACTTGGAAAGTCAAAGGAGAAAAGAGGCAAGGACTCTAACTGTAAAAGGGTGAATCTGCTATCTTATAAGTAAGATCAAATGTTTGACATTTTGAAGTCTCTTAAAATTGAAAACTTCAACTATGCATCATAAGATTGCAAATTAGTGTTAATACTATTCAGTATCATGAAATATAACCATTAAATTTGACTAAACTAATATAAATATTAAAGAAGCATCCTTTTCATACTTTGCACAGGTTTAAAAATTAAAGAAAACTGGCATGTACTCAAATTGTTACTTAAACTTAAGGCTTAAAAAAAAAAAAAACCTCACCTTCTTTTCAAAGTGATCGTTCATGCAGCATCCAAAACACTTCAAGATAAACTGAGACTCAAGAGACAGGGGCTGGAGATCAAGTGCTGCTACTAACACATCCTAACATGGCACACAGCCTGGTTACAGGCAGGTCTTGTCTTTAACCTTATAGACCCCACAATATGTTTCTACATAAATTGTTTCTCCCAAAACTATACTTACCAGCTTTGTAGGATATAGTGTTAGTCTTCGCCACTGATTTTTTATAGCATAAGTACACTGCAGATCCCCACTGAAAAGAGAGGAAAAAGTAGCATTCAATTTTAAAAGGCAGAAACTTGATGAAATGAAATCTCTGAGCTGCCCCGTATGGATTAGCTACCATGTAGTAACAGATTCACCTACTAGCTATTTCCAACCTGTTACTCTGTTAGCATTTTATCAGAATCATTGCATACTTTCCTTTCAGAAGATCTGACAATTCCCCTCCTTCACTGTAGTGGGAAAAAATGACCCTTTAAAATAAAACTAAGTCACTAAAATTTAGACAGAAGTATCAATGACCATTCTTTGGTCTTTGGTTGAAAAGTAAGAAAACAACCATTTAACATTTCTTTCTATGATCCTTTTTTAAAAAGAAAACTTTAGACAAATCTAACAACTAGACAATTTTTAAAGCTCTTCTCTGAATATTTTAAATACATAAAAAGGATTAAGCAGTAATTAAAGGAGTAACTAATAATATCTGACATTTATACCTCATTTGCTATTATTGTAGGCATTATCCCAAGTTCTCTGTAATACTGATTCATTTATTCGTCAAAACTGCCTATGTAGGGAAAAAGCATCACTTTGTCCCTACTCCATGAGTGAGGAAACTGAGGCACAAACAGTGAGGGAATTTGTCCACTCTGCATATCTGGGATTCAAACCCAAGCAGGTTGGCTAGCATCTATGCTGACCATGCTGTTAACAATGCCTCTTTATTCTCTGCAGAGAAGAATACATGCTCTGTGGCAATAGAGAGACTACTGTCTCAGCAGGAAAAAAGAAACGCATTCTGGTTTTAGTTACAATGGCAAAGTTTAGCTAAAACACCTTGATTAGTTAATGAGACTTAGAAACAGTGCTAATGACAATGTCAATTACTTTCAATCCAAAACAAATACATAAATACATCCACAAAATAAAACTTGCAAATGGGAAAATACCAAGTATCTGTAAGCTTATATCATGTTGCTAAAAATACCAGATCAAATCTGAAATGTTGTATGCTAGATCCTACATTCATGAAAGAATTCAAAAACACCGCCACCATTACTGCTGCTGCTGCTGCTGCTGCTGCTGCTGCTGCTGCTGCTGCTACTACTACTACTACTACTACTACTACTACAGCCTTTAAAAACTCTTTGTGAGCCAAATGTGATGGCTTGTGCTTGTAATCTCAGCACTTGGGAGAGTGAGTGAGCCAAGAGAATCACCATGAGTTGGAGGCTGGTCTGCGTACCCAGTGAGGTCCAGGCCAGGCTGAGCTACAGAATAGTATCTTGTCTCACCCCTGGACCACGCCTACCTCCAAAAATTCTATTTGCTACCACAGTTTTCTTCTTCTACTATAATCCCTTCAACAGCTATATAATATTGCTAAAACATAATAATCTGCAAGGAAATTTTCTATATATGATTAATTACAGTAAAAAAAATGGTCATTTAATTAGGGGTGACAAACCTACAGATAAGTTCTTTTAGGATAAAGTTATATATTGTCAGCAACCACTTTTCAAATAGTTTCTTAAAGAAATGGCTCATATGATTTTGCATTAGCCATCAAAGGGATCCACCAATGCTGCCATTAAACAACCTAACATCTGTAAGGTGCTTGTTTGTATGTGCTGGGAAATTTACATTGAAAATTGGTAATTAAAAGTTCAGTTCTTGCCGGGCGGTGGTGGCATACACCTTTAATCCCAGCACTCAGGAGGCAGAGCCAGGATGATCTCTGTGAGTTCAAGGCCAGCCTGGTCTACAGAGCGAGATCCAGGACAGGAACCAAAAAAAAAAAAAAAATTCAATTCTTAACAAAGTTATAAAACGACAGGAACATAAATTAGTTAAAGTTTTCTTGATAGAAATCTTGGGAGTGAACATGTGCCACACAACAGGGCATGAGCAGTATAGTACAATGCTTAGCTCTTAGTTCTGCAATTTTATAGCCTGGGTCTGAGTCTTACTGAAGGTGTTTGTATGAGCAAAGAACCACATTTTTAATTCTCAAATTTCCTTCTTTGTAAAATGGGGGTAAAATACCTATTAAGGTCATTGGCAGCAGTGAAGAAATACTTAGAATACCATACAGAACATAGACAGTAAATACAACTTACTTTACATAAAATTTAGTATGTCAACAGCTTGCTTCTAATATTAAAAATCAGAATTTCAATGTCTTACAGTAGAAGATAGAACAAACAAATTAAAGCAAATTCATCCAATACAGCAATCTTCATTAAAAATTGCTGTTTTTTGGTTGGAGAAATGGCTCAGCAGTTAAGAGCACTGGCTGTTAATTCCCAGCAACTACATGGTAGCTCACAACCATCTGTAATGAGATCTGATTCTCTCTTCTGGTGTGCCTGAAGATGCGTCACTCATATACATTAAATAAATACATAAATATTTTTTAAAGAATTGTTATTTTCACTAGACCCCCTCTATCCACACATTCAATTTTCAAAGTTCAGTTCCCTGTGGCCATTTGGTCATATTGACTCCCTTTTCCTTCCTCCCCCAGATCCCCTGGATCTCCTTTAACTCTCAAATTCATACCTTCTTGTTTTTGTTTTTTTAAAAGTAACTCCAGTTAGTGCTCCTATACGTGCATGGGTGTGGGGGCATCCACTGGAGCATGGCAACTTAACAGTGGCCACACCTTCCAAGAACACTTACTCTCAGGGCTGGAGAGACAGTTCAACAAGGAAGAGCACTGGCTGCTCCGCTAAAGGACCCAAGTGCAATTCCCAACAACCATATGGCAGCTCACAACTATTTGTAATTCCAGACCCAGGGAATTCAATGGTGCATCTTCTGGCCTCCATGGACACCAGGCACACAGATGTACATGCAGTTAAAACACCCATAAATATTAAACAAAGACAGAAAAGTTATTCTCATTTCCCCAGCAGCCATCAACTGCCAATAGATCTTCAACTAGAGATGGGGCCTCGTCAGCACCTCCCCTATCAGTTTAGAATGTTTAACCTGAATGACATTTGTGATGGGAACTTGCACTATCCTGTTCCATCATGCCTAGGACATGAATCATCCCTTTGTCCAGAATATACTTGCATCGTGTGCTATCTGCCCATTACTCACTCAACAGCAACAGCAGTGCCTGTGTTTGAGAAGTCCTCACTGTACTTAACAATGGCTCCAACATATCAGATAGTGATGTTGGCTATTGTTATACTGCTCTGTTATATTTCATTACTAGTTGCTGTTGCTAATCTCTTACCATGCCTTATGCATAAGTTAAATTTTATTATAAACACACACACACACACACACACACACACACACAC
>CABHPR010132315.1:23956-71947 GCA_902168415.1 Peromyscus melanophrys | reverse complement strand
GATTAAAGGTGTGGCTTTCTGGGATTAAAGGCGTGGGTCACCATGCTTGGGTGTATCCTTGAACACATGGATTTCTGCCTCTGGAATGCTAGGATTAAAGGCATATGCTACCACTGCCTATCCTCATGTTTAATATTGTGGCTATTCTGTCTCTGACCCCAGATAAGTTTATTAAGGTACACAGTATTTTGGGGAACACAATACCACCACACCATGACCACAGCAACTCTTCTAAAGGAAAACATCTAACTGGGGTGGCTCCATTACAGTTTCAGAGATTTAGTCCATTACGGTCATTAGGGGGAGCAAGGCAGCATGCAGGCAGACATGGTGCAGGCGTTGAGTCCTACATCTTGTTCTAAAGGCAGCAGCTGTACTGAGACACGGGGTGATATCTTGAGCATATATGAGACCTCAAAGCCTGCCTCTATAGTGACATACTTCCTCCAGCAAGGCCACATCTCCTAATAGTGCCACTCCCTTTGGGAGCCATTTTCTTTCAAACACCACAGGCTATCTTGCTGATGAAGGCTAGTTCTGATCACTGTGTAGCTGAGGACGATGCTTACCTCCTGACCCTCTAACCTCCACCTCCCAAGTGCTGGTACAGCAAGAGTGTACCACCACACTTGACATTTCTTTAAAAACAATTCATTTGCTGCCGCTGTTGATTGGAGAGTGATTTGGAAACTAATATTTTAATATTTTGCCTGGTATCTAAGTCCTCAAAGTCATGTTTTTTTGAATTTCCTTTTGTGAATTCTGTGTTAATTATTATAAAAAGTTTTAATATGTATTCATTGAGACTGAATGTTTCACTTCACAGGTAAATTTTAATAAAACTTTTGTTTATTGACATAGTTAATATCCTGAGTTCAGGTTTTTATACTTCATCCCATTTACCTTGAAGGATATCCTTTAGCCTAAGGTTCATGCCTTGCTTGTGTAGAGCCTGGTTAAGGCTCTCTGCTCTTGCTGCTCCTGTGGGCACTGCTGCCTTGTGCACGTTCATCGAAGGACTGTGCTCATTGTGTGGAGGTCCAAGGCCTTCAGAAAACCCAGATCTCACAGTGTAGAACTGATTCCTTATGCGATGGTACAGTGCACTAAATAGCCATTTTGATCAACAGGGCTGTTGTTTGGTTGGTATAATTATAGGTACAAAACTATAAATCTCCTTAGAGAAGACAGATCCTGGGATGTGATCTAGTGTACAGAATTTCATAGCTAATGAATTGGTGAGTCTTTAATAAAGGCTGTCTGTGCCAGTCTAATATTTTCTAGAAATAATTAGTTTTGGTGTTTTTTTGTGTTACTAGTAATGAGCCATACCCTGCTTAGAATTGACAGGACAAGCAGAGTGGTTGATGCCATCTGGTACAGCCAATAGTTCAGTGACATTCTTTATCTTTTAAAGGCATTGCCATGAAGTAGCTTGAGTGCAAAAAGAGTTTCTCAGTGTCTATGCTGTTTTAGACCTTAAAGAAGAAAGACGCAAGTGCTCATATGTTGCATATGGCCATTCTTCAAGCACCTGTTAACAGTGTTTTGGCTCTGAGAGAGATCAATAAGTCATTGTATATTGAGGACCAATGTTGAACATATTACCTAGGCACTGGGGTACAACTGTAAATAAAGCCCACAGAGGTTAATTAAAGTCTGCTTTCCTGAGATTTTTTTCATTTTAACAATGAAAACATTTAACTGTAGATTGTACAATAAGAAATGTAAAGTGTGATGTTAGCAGAACATGTAAGTGGAGTAGGTAAGAGTCAGTGAACATGTAGGATTGTCATTTTAGATAGCTCTGTGTGAAGTGGAAGTGGGCTGTTCAGGTAGATGTGGGAGAGCAAAGGGACATATGTGGAGAGCAAAGGGACATATGTGGAGAGTGGCTAGAGATGGGCAAAGCAGAGGGACTTGTTTGTTCAGTGGCACCTAGACGTATTTGAAGAGTCCATTGAAGTTTGAGAATTGCAGGGAAAGCCTGTCAGTCTACAGAACTGACAGAGAGGAAAACTGAAATAGATGACGAAGTAACAAGGGTGTAGGTCCTCAAGATTGGAGAGACTATATTCATGTGTGCCCACTGGAATAAGGGCTGTGTGTTGGAGAGCTTGTAAGGCTTTCATTTTCTATTATTATTTGTCTATCTGTATATATAAAGATAACACTGACTGCTGTAGGAAGACTGAGTGGAGGGGAGCTGTGAGGTCATAGGTGTGGGAGACCTAGAAACAGCAGTGCTGAGGAGTAAGACCATAGCATTGGAGACATAGATGAGGGCATGCAAAACTTATGCTTGGAGAAAGTGATGTGATTTGTCTCTGGCTTTGTGCTGAAGTAAAAATACCATCATCTTGTTTCAAGGCTAGCTAACTCTCTTATTTTTGCAGCCATTTTGGCCAAGTATATAAGCTGCTAGGGCATGTGTACTTGTTTCTTTATGTTAGGGCACATTGTGGGTTTTGGGGAGGGGGGTTGTGTTTTGTGTGTGTGTGTGTGTGTGTGTGTGTGTGTGTGTGTGTGTGTGTGAGAGAGAGAGAGAGACAGAGACAGAGACAGAGACAGAGAGACAGACACAGAGACAGAGAGAGAAAGAGAGAAAATATGCTCTTTTAAATTCAAGGACTATTACATTATAAGTAACAGCATGAAAGTATTAGTCAGAAAGTATTATTAGTCAGTAATAACCCAGGTGTTTTTAGCACAGTAAGTGTCATGTAGAAGAGCATTGTAAACAAAGTGAACAGAGCTTTGGCATTGGTTATAACTTTAGAGCAGTTGATATTAGGAGTTCTCTAGGAAGCTGAGTCATGAATGTGTAGCTGAATGGCTTTTATTAATATTCATATCTCATTTATTTCATATTTATCATGCACTATTTTAAAAAGTACTCCATTGTTAAACTGTTTTCTGCCTTTGTCAAGACAGATAATAAACATTTTTAGTATGGCCTCCTGTTTCTATATGGAAAACAATGATATTGTTCTTCTTACAGTGTTCTTTGGAGTACAAATTTCTCTTTGCATATAATTGTAAGAAAGTCAAAATAGAGGTAGTGTACTGTTTTTTTTCATCCTCATCATACTTCTATTTTGAAAAATAGAAATCTAGATTTAAATGTTTGAATAGTTTATATTAAATATTTACACTACTTGATGGTTTTTCTAATTTTAAATGTCAGATGTTCCAATGAATTGATGGCTTTGAAATGACTTCTAATTTTGGAACAATTCAGTAAATTAATAAATGGCGTTGTTCTATAAAGGAAAACTGATATGAAATATTATATATTATTTTTTCTTCCAAAATAGTTAGAAGGAACCTTTTATGGAATAATTGAGTTCACTGTTTTACAAAACTGAAGGTTGCTCACATAGATTGTGACTTAAATGGCTTTTAAGGCCAACATATCACTGTGTAGTCAGAGCTGGTCTGTAGTTCAGTGTGGAGCCCCAGCTGAGTTGAGAGCCTTCAGCTTTTGCTTGCTTTGGGTACATGTGTGTCAACATGACTCAGTTAAATTCATTTCTTTGAATAAGGGCAATGGGGGAAGGACCTCTGGTGACTGCTGGGCTTAACTTTTTATTTTAGATTTTATAGAGGGTCATAATATTGCTGCCAGGTTGGTTTGCATGCTTAAACGTGCTTGTATTTTGAGACTTGGTCCTTTCGCAGCTCCTAAAGATTCCGACACTGTCATTGTTTGTTTGCGTGCAGTTTATTGTCTTCTCGTGTCAGTCAGACTAGAGCAGTGCCTTGTCAAGGATAGATGAAGTTTGTTTTGGAAGGTAATCTGTACCTCCTCAGCGCATCACTGCTCTTCAGTGTTCCTCGTGGCAGCTCTGTTTGGATGTGGGTGTTATGGGGGTTTTCCATGTGAGCGGCAGGCTGCTGGGGAAGCTGCACCCCCTCAAAGGCAGAGTGTGCGTTTGTCTGTGTCACTCATCCCCCGGACTCTCTCTCTCTTCTTTTCTTTCTTTGCCAAGACTGCTTTATTTGCTATACTGCAAAGCCTCCGATTGAAAAAAAATAAACAGGGCCAGCCATGAAATGAACATGTGCACAAGTTGTTCATTGTATGTTTGTCATCAGTGGTCAGTGAATATGTTCTTTCCTGGTCCCATGGCTCTGGGTTCTCTCATGGCCCAGCATCTTCAGGAGCGTATCTCACTTTTGTTCGTTCTAGGTATGCTCCTGAAAGTGTTAACAGAATTATGTGCTGTTTTTATTTGTTTTACTGAAATTTTTTTAAGTTTGTTGCTGTTGAGATAGAGTGCAAGGTGATTTCATAAGATTAATATTCAACATTTTATATTCTGAAGAGTTTTATATATGTTATACTTACCATCATCTTTTAGCCTAATGGTTCTGTATGTCTTGTTATTTAGTGGTCATAGTTTCAAGTGCTAGTATATGCAAGAAAAAAGTTTATCCTAGACATTTGGTTTCAGAACATAGGTTGTGTAGCTAAAAGAAAGAGTGGAAAATTTAGAATGGATTCAGAAGAAACCACAAAGTGTTTGTAATACTCTTAAGCAAATGGAAACATTCTGGATATCTCAGGTATTTTGTATCTGGGCTGAGAAATTACATGATGTACCCATGGGCAGGCTTATTTCAGATTTAATTGGAAAAATTTACTATATTTACCAATTTTAAGAATGTAAATTGTATTTTTATGCCTTTGGATATTAATTAAAATATATTGTTGTAAGACTAAGTGAAATAAGAGCTGATATACTTAGAGTTTTATGTAGTAAAATCTAAGATATGAAAATAATTAAGGAACAAAATCTAACATGAGGAGCTGGAGGGGTGTCCTGTGGTTATGAGCACCCGCAGTTCTTGCAGAGGACGTTTAATTCTCACCACGACTACCAGCTTGTGGCTGCCCATAACCTCCAGCTCCAGGGAATCTGACTCGTGTCTGCAAAGCATTTATATAATGATATCATGTTTTTTCTATAAGGTCAAAAGAAATAGACTGGCAGCCTTATTTTACTACACGCATTGTAGATGACTTTGGCACTCACCTACGAGTATTCAGAAAGGCTCAACAGAGGGCAACAGAGAAAGATGATCAAGTAAAAGGTACTGACTTTATTTCATTTCAAGTTAGGATTTCAGAATCTTTTATCTCTTTGCACATTCTCAGTTGTTTTTGTTGTTCTAGGTACAGCAGAGGATCTGGTAGAAACCTTTTTTGAAGTTGAAGTTGAAATGGAGAAGGATGTTTGCCGGGATCTTGTGTGCACTTCTCCGAAAGATGAAGAAGGTTTTATTTTTAATATAACTCTTTTGCAAACAGTCTCAGGTTAGAGACAAGTTAGCAGAGCAAACTTAGGTGGCATCGTTCTTGCACAGGACAGCTTGCATAGAGAAGACATGACTTTATTGTAACTCTTACATGTAGCCTCTGCATGCTTTTCTCATTCTGAAGGTTATCTTTGAACAACAGAACACTGAACATTTTAAGAACTATAGTAATTTCTATTCTTCAATTTATTTTCTCTACCCTAAGAGTATACCTGTTTTCCTAAACTCTCTTCTAATTAACTTCAAATAAAATATTTAGATTATTATGTGCTGTTTTATTTGTTTGACTAGTTACTGCAATAAGTGTTTCTTGATGTTCAGTTAAAATTTCACTTGATGGAAGTTAGACAAGTTTTAATCAGAGTTTTTTTATTATTATTTTTTCATTTCAGTTTAGTCTCATAGTTAGACATTTACTATTTGGAATGTAATTTTGCCCATGGGATTAGCTGTTGAATTTTTTCCCAAGAGGTGTCCGTGTGAGAACAACCACAAGGAAGCATTGGTAGTTCTGGAAGTGATTTTCTTCAGTTTTGAGGATATACTAAACTGTTCTCTTGCCTTTTCTATGATTTTATTCTTTCCCATTTTTTCTTTTTTCCTGTTTATACTTGTTATTAAGTTTAGTTTTCACTGCCTTTAGCATTGTGTGAAATAACAGTTAAATAACAAGTCTGTACAATGGAGTGAGGTATGTGCGTGGGAGCGCTTTCTTAAATCAGTAGACGAGAAGAGCGTAGCCCTGCATTGATAGTACGTGCTGATATTGTAGAAGTGTTTCTTTTTTCCTGAAATAAGTAATAGAGGTTATTTTTACGTGCACAAAATCTTTTAAGTATACAAGGATAATACATAATAGAAGTAAAAAGTACATTGTGTATTGAAACTGTCTTAGAAGAAAACTATTTTGTCATTAAAATTTCTCATGGTTAATAAGACTGGTTCAAACTGATGCGAGTTTGATTAATGAAGAGTAACAATTTGGAGAGCGGTGAAGGCAATTTAGTGAATACTGGTGTGCAAGTACTAAAGTGGGAAGCTGTTATGAACACGAACCATTTAAAAATGTTTCTTGTATTAAAAGTAGGTAGAGACTTTAGATTTTCTAATGTTATTATGGCTACTTTTTCTGTTTTTAGGATTCCTAAGGGATTTGTGTGAGGTTTTATTATATTTATTGCTACCTCCTGGAGATTTCCAGAACAAGATCATGCGATACTTTGTCAGGGTAAGCGTAAATTCGTACCAAATCATGACCTCAAGGAACTGAGAGCAGTAGTTCTCAAAACCTTTGGCCTCGAGACCCAGTTAAACTGCAGAATTATTGAAGCATTAAGGAGCTTTTAAAATGTGATTCTTCATCTATAATATGTACGTATCATAAAATACAAAAACAAAATACTGAAACAGAAGAGCATGTAAGTACAAATTCATTAGCTGGTAGATGAGTGACATGCCATCTTGTCCTTTTTAAAATCTTACTGTATGCTTGTTAGAGAGTGAGAGTGAGAATGTAAATAAGGGTCTTAGTATCAGGAAAATGGGCATTGGCTCAGTTCATTCTTTGAGAAAGGATTTTGGTCTATGGCCATACCACCCTGAGCTCACCCAATCTTATCTGATCTAATAAGCTAAGCAGGGTTGGGCCTGGTTAGTATTTGAATGGGAGAAATGATCTTGGGGCCCTTTTCTGAATTCCCCAGAGGTCACTGGCCAATACTTTGAAAACTGCCTTAGAGCTAGATGCTTTAATATTTGGTTATAATACAGACAGACTTTGTTTTAGTTGAAAAAAAGATTCATACAATATATTTTCATCATGTTTTCTCTCTGAGATCCTCCCCACATCCCTACCCACCCAACTTTATGTTCCTTTTTGCGTCTCTCTCAAAGCAAAACACAAAAAAACAAGAAACACAGAAAATCCCAAAAAAGGGAAAAATCACAACAAAATAGTACATCATGACAAATCATGGCAAACAAAACAAAATGTCCACAAAATACCATTGAGTGTGTTTTGTGTTGCTCAACACCCCCTAGGCATGGGGCCTTCCCTGGAGTGTGGTCATTATACCCAGTGAGACTCCATTGGAGAAACTGATTTTCTCTTTGCCAATGGCATCAGTTACAGATGGTTCCTTGGTTAGAGGTGGGACTCTGCATCTGCTTCCCCTCGCAGTGCTGGGACCCCGTCTCTTGACCCTGTGCAGGTTTTGTGCATGCTGCCACAGTCTCTGAGCGCATATGTAAATCCTGTTGTGGCTAGAAGATAGTGTTTCCTTTAAGTCATCCATCACCTCTGGCTCTTAAAATCCTTTTGCTTCCTCTTTTGCATAGCTTCCTTAGTTCTGAGAGGAAGGGTTTGGTGAAGACATCACTTTTAGGAATGAGTGATCCAGAGACTCAGTCTCTGCACATTATTCAGTAGTGGCCTCTGCTAATTCCATCCTACTGCCACAAGAATCTTCTCTGGTATGGGTTGAGCAAGGTACAGATCTGTGGGTATAACAGTGTGTCATTAGGAGTCACCTTATTGCCATGTTCCTTTAGCAGAAGAATAGTAGTAGGTTTTCCTTTCCTCATGATCTGTCTAGTCTCAGATTCGTGTCCGTCTACCAATGTCCGTCGTAAATCCAGGTAGGAAGTGACTGGTCACACCTGTGACATCTGTGCCGTCACTGCACCATCTCATCATGCAGGCACGCACGTCACTGTTGTAAGTCCCAGGGTTTGTAGTGGGTGACACTGAATGTCACGTTCCTCCTCCAGTAGCATGCAGAATGTCTTCCAGCACTTTGAACGTTAGTCATTAGGGGTGAAGCTTCTAGTTGGGCACTGGCCTAACTCTTCATGTTTGATGACATAATTGTTGTCTTCAGCAATAGGACCTTACCATCAGTTTGTGTTGAGCAACCAAATAGCCCTGGCAATAGCTTGTGATGTTTAGGGCATCCATGAGGACCTGTTGGCCAACAAGAGAGATAGACTTTTAAAAAATTTCTTCAGTTTTACGGCTTTTTTAAATTAGCTTAGATAGATATAATGTTTTGAGACAGAAACTTGAAAATAGAATTGGCTATTCCCAATTGGATCATGACTAAGATGAGAGCAGTGCTCTTAAACTGTATTCTCTAATTTAAGTCTTTTGTGTAAGACTGCATAAATGCAGATTTCTGGCTTTGGCTGCTGCTTATGAATGAAATGAGAAGAGCATATCCTATTAACGGGGGTTAAGTGAAAGTGCATCTGCTTAACGTGCAAACTCATCATCACTGTAGCCTTTCTCCTGCAAAGTACACAACAGCTTCAACCTTGCTTTTATGCCTACATTGCTGTTTAGTCTGAACCACAGTTTCCAGCATCTGTGTAGCTTGGTTTCAGTTTACTTCCCGGGTGTGTTGATGGCAGGTATAGGAAGGGAGTGGTATGTTTTCATGGGAACAGTGCGATGGGGTAAACTGGTCATTCCAAAGGGGGTTCATTCTCATTGCGTCGGTTACTAGAGTCAGATCTACATTATTTTTGAACTTTTCTGCCTAATTTTGTAAATACTTAAGTTCTTCCGTCCAAGCCCTGGTCTCACTTACACATTCTGTGCTTTCAAACACGTCCAAGTGCTTATGAGCTTTAACTTTGTATCTTTAGCCCAAACTTCGAATCTGAATTCCATGTCATTCTGAATCGCTTCTCATGTGAAATAGCTATTTGATTAACTCAGTTACCTTTTAAACTCCTAAGTGTCCAAAATGAAAGTGCATGGTTTCATGGTTAAGAACATCTGCTGCTCTTGCAGAGGAGCAGAGTTTGCTTCTGCTTCCCGTCACCCGTAACTTGTAGCTCTCAACCACCTGTAACTTTTCCAGGGGAGCCAGTACTTTCTTTAAGCTGCTGAGGGTATCCACAGTCATGATGTAGCAGACACATATAGGCACATGTATACATAAAAAGAAAAAAATCCCCATCACCAGCATGGAAGACTGATTCTTGATTCTATGTCATGTCTTCAGTTTAATCTTTTTTTTAATATAATATAGCTATCAAGCAAGTTTTTCAAATCTGGGGTCCTTCTGGAGGTTCTGGATGATGTAACTTTTATCTCTGGCCTTTATGACATAATATCACAGAAAACCCAATCTGTAGTAAAGCTCCAAAAAGGTATTATGTTCAGGAATGGTAAAGTAGGAGAAATAGTAAAGCTTCATTATAGAACTAGAACCAGTTCTGAGGATAGGAAAAACAAGTGGAAATTCATAGTCAATGGCTTGATTATGTTTTCATTACCCATTCATCTGGTGGTGGACATCTAGTCTCTATCCACTTTCTGGTTATTATAGGAATAGAGCAGCAATGAACATGGATGAGCAAGTATCTGTAGTAGGCTGTAGAGTCCTTCGAGTATATTCCCAAGAATGATAGTTGGATCTCAAGGTAGATCTATTCCCAACTTCCCGAGAAGCTGCCACACCAGTTTACAGAGTGACTATTCAAGTTTGCACTCCCACCAGGAGTGGATGAATGTTCCCTTTACCTCACATCCTCACGAGCATGCCAGCTCACTTTATTTTTATAGGTCAGGCTCTGTTCATGGTAGCTGTGCCCTCCTACATCGAGTAGCAGTTAAGAAATGCCTTACGGACATGGTCACAGGCCAGTCTGATTCAGACAGTTTTCACTTGCACTTCCTCTTCCCTAGTCAAGCTAACTGTGACAGAGGCATATGAAAGATAAGGGTGGCTGCAGTGAAACACCCTCATTAGGATTCCTGCTAGAGGTAGGCCAGGATGATCGCTCACATACCGAGTGAGGATGAGAAATCTGATCAGATATTGAGAGGGTGGAAGCATTGTAGCTAAACACCTTTGGTTGGATTCTGTTAAAATGTAAGATACAATGATGAAGAAAGGTTGAGGTCTAATTTGGAAGAGAGTTCTAGTAACCAACTAGTTTGGTTGAGGATAAAAGCTCTGTTACCAGTCAGTTCTAGTTAACACTTGTTTTCTCCCCAAGAAGTACTATTTTTTCCCCACTCATTGATAGTTGTATCATACTTTTGTTCATCTTATTCAGAATGATTTTGTTACTCTCTTAGCCGTATCTTCAGTTTTTGTATCTCAATATCCCTCATCAGCGGTTTCTTCTGTGACCACTGAATTTTAAGTTCCTTTGTATTTTCCTGTACTGAAGACAGTGCCCAGTAGTTTTCCTTCTTAGTATTTACCACATTTAAAGTGATTGATATATTGTTGTTTATTAACTTGGTTCTTTTCTCCATAGTGGACTATAAACTGAGAGCATACCTGCTCTTATCTGTATTGTTGTGAGTGTAGTGTTTAGCACAGTATGTGGTATATGGCAGGTACAGAGCAGCGACTCTGCTGTGATGAAGGATGAAAAGTCTGGTGGTCTTCTCTCTGGTGTGGTATACACGCTACTGCAGAGCCAGGAATGGAGATGTGCTTTGTGAAGTGAAGCTGTTGTTTAAAATGATGCAGGATGGCCAGCCCATTTGTCTCACGATAGATTGCTTTTTGGCCCGATTTCATCCTTTTGGGTCAAATCTAGTCTACTACAGTGCTGCATTCAGCCAGTCAGTTTCGTTCATTGCACTTTTAGTCCTGTGTCAGTTTTCCTGTCTTAGTAGTTAGATTCAAACTTTCACAGCAGACATTTTGCTTAGGTTAAACAATAGGTGAAGAGCTCTTTCTGTTGTATTGATTTTGTTGTTCCTGTTGCGTGGAGGAACTTCCAACACAATGGAAGGAGACTGTGCTAGTTTTCCTCTGAACTCCACAAGTGCTGAGTTTTGTGTGTGTGTGTGTGTGTGTGTGTGTGTGTGTGTGTGTGTGTGGTTGTGTCCACAGATGTAATAAATGTGAAAGGAATTGGGGGTCTTAAACTCAGAATTGCAAGCCAGAGGCTACCTACTGTGGTGAATAGAGTCCTGTGACAAACCTTTTAACAGCCAGAGACTCTATGAAGAGAATTAGAAGACCAGAGTAATTTTCTAAGACTTATCCACTGATTATATTAAATAATAAACATAAAATCACAGTTATTTCCAATGTGTTTTTTATTTTGAAAAAACAACTCTGAAAAATGATATTGGGGATTGGATTTTCTGCTTAAAAAGTACATTTTAAATTTGAACACATGGGTCATAAACAGAATTTGAAGAAAGGAATTTCAAATATAATAAAAATGTTAAAAGCAGTTAGAAAGCCTAGTGTGGTGGCTCATGCCTGTAACATCAAAAGCTAGGAGGCTTAGGCAGGAGGATTAGTCATTCAGGGTCATCCTCAGCTACATAGAAAGTTTGAAGCCAGCCTCTGTTGCTTGAGACCCTGTCTTAGAAGTAAAATAAATAAATAAAAAGTTAGAAATTAACTGTATTCCTTATAATCTAGAACTGTAAAGAACCCCAATTTCTAGAAATTACTGGTGCCTGCATTACTGCTTGTTGAATATATTAATTTATCATGAGGTAATAGTTGTCAGCAAAACTTTATTCATGCAGGATTATACAAAACATTTCTTTAAAGAAAAAGAGGTCTTTGAATATATATATTTCATACATATATATATATGAAAACAAATGGTGCTGATGAATTAGAGGTTTGCCAAGAGAATCAACTGGTCTTTTACGTAGGATGTGAATATGTTGTATTAAGTTAGCATTACCAGTATTCTCAAAAAATGAATTTTGATAACTTTAGATATCACAGGCATCAGGGGATGGTTAATACCCACTAAAAAAATTCTGTGTTAGTAGTATCAGTTCTAAGTTCTTAGGCCTTCATTTCCATTCATGTAAGTAGATGCCCATCTTGGACAGCCTAGAGGAGTGGTCGTATTTTAGATGAGAAAGTGACCAGGTCAGTTGAGGAATTTCACTTATACACCCAGGGTTTCTAGGTAGTGCTAATGTATAAGAGAAATGTAAGACACAACAACAACAACAACAAACACTAAGAGACACATACTGTAAACACAGGCACAGATGCATTTTAAACTTGGAAGTGGAAAAGCCTTCAGCTGAAAGGATCAGGGCACACTTGATAGGTCAATTGATTTTTAAAACATAATCTCTTCATTAATTCTTCGGGAATTTCATATCATGCACTCCAGTTCTGCTCACCTTCCAGTCCTCCCAATCCTCCCTCACCCCTGCAGTGCTCCCCCAAGAAAATTAAAAAAGAAAAGAAACCAAACCAAAACCAAGCAAGCAAACAAAAACAAGAACAAAACGAAAAGCAAAAACTGTCTTTGCTTCTCCGTCTTTCCCCGTCGCCAACAGCTCTTCACCCGTCCTGGTACACGGGGAGCCTGGTGTGTCACACAGTATGCCTTTCCTCCAGTCCGTGTAACTAGCAGTTGTTCATTGCAGTGAGGAGTCTCTGGTCTGGCTCAAGGCCTCTGGTTTCCGGTTCACCATCATCACTGGATCCTCACCAGAACTCCTCTGGGATACCCTGCAGCCGCCCCGAGTCCTTTTTTTTAACATGCAAATTTTATGTTTTTATTTTTCCCTTTTTATTTATTCTTTGCAATGAACACTTGGAAGTAAAGATGTGTGAATAGAAGGGCTCACTGTAAGACTCACTGTGTCACACTACAGCTTCCGTGACGGGATTGATTTTCCCTCTTTTTTAAAAAAACGTAATATATTTTTTTTGTGGAGGGGAGGTTGCAAGGGCAGAGGGCAGATAGATACAAAGGGATGGGGAAATGAATGGGATGGAGAGGCATGATGGGAAAGACACAAGGATAATTGATTCTTGAGTAAAACATTAGAGGGAGGGCAGAGTTGTAGATAAGAGCATAAAAACTGCTAAGAGTGGGGCTGTATCTAGAGTATATGAGTTGATATTATTATTAATTTTTCACATTTTTATTGGGAAAATAGTCAGGTAGAGGAGACATTTGTATACCAGCTACCCAGGTTTAGCCCATGCTGCGGATAGTACATGGTACTTGATCCATCTCATCACTTGAAGTGGACAGTTCTGAAAGTAGTGTGCTCTTTTCTTTTTAAATACATTTAATATAGATGCTTGGATCCATAAACACCTTTATGCTCATATTTTGTCTTTTAAAAATTCACACAAATACTAATATTCCAGAGGTATTCTTTTATTGATTTTTATTCCCTTCTGGTTTCATAGAGATGTGGCGATGTGGCTTGCTCTGTCTGTCTGTCTGCCATCTCTGTCTGCCTGCTGTCTGTCTGTCTGTATCTATCTATCTATCTATCCTTCCTTCCTTCCTTCCTTCCTTCCTTCCTTCCTTCCTTCCTTCCTTCCTTCCTTCCTTCCTTCCTTCCCTCCCTCATATATTAATCCTGACCTCAGTTCCCCCCCCCCCCCACTCCTCTCAGTCTCTCCCTCCTACTTCTTCCTAATGTTTGGATGTGGGTCTCTGCATCTGCTCCCATCCATCCGCTGGATGAAGCCTCTCTGATGACGATTATGCCAGGCTCTGGTCTACAAGTATAGCAGAATGTCATTAGGAATCATTTCACTGACTTTTTTTATTTTTATTTTTTGGCCAGTTGTGTTTGGTTCTCTATCCTAGGTCTCTGGGCTATCTAACCTCTGGGTGCTGGCCCTCCAGGCAGTGTCAGGCATGGGCTCCCTCCCGTGGTATGAGCCTCATAGAAATATGTTTCAGTTGGTATTGATACTTATATCTCATTAATGTATGGGAATGGTGGCTCACCTTTTAGGCTGCAGTGATCCCATGTTCCATGTGTATCATAAGTCTACTGTTGTTTAAGTAGGTAGATTGGAGAAGATGATTAAGCTATCTATTTTTAAATTTATTTTTAGGAAATCCTTGCACGAGGAATTCTTCTTCCATTAATAAATCAACTCAGTGATCCTGATTATATTAATCAGTATGTCATATGGATGGTAAGTACCTTTTAAAATTGTGGCTTGTATTTGAAACAGGTTTTTAGCAGTAAAAACAGAGTTTGGAGATCAGAATGATTAACCAACAGTATATTAAAGAAATGAAGAAAAAGCTATTTTTAAAGTACTCTCTACATTTCTAGTACCTTCTTTACTGTTATGGTGTCACTACTGTTTAAAGTTGTGGCTTTCACTGCCTGTGTATGTAGAGATGAAGTAATTTGAACAATGCTCATACAGGTTGCATATTCCTTATATGAAATGTTGAGGACACCCATCTTGCTGGCCCTAAATTTGTGTGGCCTTTAATGTGCTGATTTTCTGGCTTCACTTCTTGCTTTTTATTAGTTAACTATAATACTTAGTATTTGATTTAGTAGCCCAAATGGCTTTTCAGCTAATATTTCTTCCTCCTCTCTTTTGTAACTATTGCTATTTTAGTGGTTGTTATAAAAATTAGAATGAACCACTTCATCAGCATATGCATAGAACAATGTTTCACTCCCTCATATCCATTGTGAGCCTTGCCAGTAGGATCATTTCAACTCCCTATTCTGTGGACTCTTTTATATATCTATACACACATATAATTTCTTCAGTAGTGCAACTTAGGTTTTTTTTTTATCATAATTTCTTTAAAAAAAACACCAAAGGAAAAATAAAACTCTTATGTATCATTTTTAATAATCCTAATTTTTTATAATTCTAAATACCAGTTTGCTCTTATTTTATTCTGAACAATTTCCTGTAGGATTTGTATAATTTTCAAGATTTATGGGCATCAGTGTCTTCAAGCTTACTGAGCCGTAGCTTGTCGTAAAATATGTTTTTTTTTCTTTTTTTTTAAATTTGTTTATTTTTTAAATTACACTCATGATAGTCATTAATTACACTCATATTAATCACATTTGTGGTATTCATAGATTACATTCACAGTATTCATTCAATTTTATATATATATGTATTTAAAAATTTTAAATGCCAAATGTCATTTATTGAAGGGGGGAGGAGGTCTTAAATACAGGCTTACAGCACAATGGGGGAACCCCGGAGGGCAGAAGTTCCCTACTGATGTTTTACAATCTTGCTTCTAATCTGTTAATGCCCATTATTCAGGATACCCAGACAAGGAACTTCTCTTAAGCTTTCAGGAGGGTGAAACCTGGCAGGGAATTAGCATAGGGAGGATCTCAAGGTCAAGGTGCGCAAGCAAGGCAGCAGTTACCCAAAATGGGGGCCAGGGCCCTACAGGTCCCCCTTTTATTAAAAAATGAGCTTCTGACTTGGGTTACATGGGACATCAGCAGGTCACCTTACCCGTCATGGAGACGCCTGCCCAGGCCACACAGGTGCTCTGTCTTAGGTTGGTGAGTGCCCCCCAGGCATTACCCATCTCTGAATACTCATTATCTTACAGGCTCAATCGTGTGTGAGCTGCATAGTTAATTGCTGCCAAAGATCTCAAAGTGGCACTGGGCTTGCAATCTGTGTGTTCGATACAGAAAAGACCAACAGAGGTCCTATCTCACCCAAAGCCAGTAGGCTAAAGGCAACTGAGCCATTCTCTTCCTTAACAAGCCATACTGTACGTTGGTGTCCTTGTAAGATAGTATCCCAAAAGCAACTGGAACTTGAGTTTATAAATTTATAATTTTCAGAGCCAATCGAGATGTACATAACTACTGAATTAAATTTATCATGCCCCATAGAATGAGAGATTAACTAACTGCAGTAGCTGCTTTTGTTGCCAGGGTCTCCATTGTGCTAGCTGTAGTACGCCGTTATGAAATGGTAATCCCAGAAAGAGTAGCAGTGGTGGGCGCCATTGCTATAACAGCAACAGCGGCAACAGCAATGTCAAATTCTCTTCCGAATTGTGTGGACATCCACTGGCATGGATACAACTCTAGTAACACGTACCGCCAAGGCCCATTTTTCTTGATCCCAGCACGACTTTAGCTGGCAGTTCTTCTGGAGAATCCAATCTCATGGTTACAGTTCCTAGGCTTACATTAATGCTTGCCAAAGCTGGCGATATTGGGCTCTCAATCTGCATTGGCATCAGAAGGGTAGATTTTTTCATGAAGACCCATTAGGTCTCTGTCATGTTGGGCTTCATCAGCAGCCACAGGGCGCATTCAGTGCTCAGGAATCCAAAGAGGAACCTCATTGTCCTGAGGAAAGACATAAACAGAACCCTGGGGCCACACCAACACTAGATCGAGTCTCCTCCACGTGCTAGTGGAAAGATCCTTCCATCGCTCCAGAGGGTGATTTGCAACAGGAGCTCTCCAGTGCTTATCTGCATCGGATATTCCAGCAGAATCCACCAGTAAACTCCAGCAGAATGCACCGATAAAAAATTTAAAATATATAAAACAAGGGAAAGAATAGAATGTGGAGAGGAATGATGAGTCCCTAGTTCTCTCCTTTTTTGCTTTAGTAAAATATTTGTTTGTTTGTTTGTTTAATATTTCAAATTTTTCTTTTCTTTTTATTTTTTTATTGTTTAAAATTAATTAATTTATTTTTCTATTATCAGCTTGATAGAGTATGTATTCTTATCTTAATAGTAAGATGTTTCATTTAGGCTTGCTCAGTGATTGAGTAAAACCAAAATTTATTATAAGCCACAGTCGTCCTAGGGACCTCCATGTTATATATATAGCCTCCATGGTTCTGTGGGTTGTAGTCTGATTGTTCTTTATTTTATATCTAGAATCCACTTATGAGTGAGTACATACCATGATTGTCTTTCTGGGTTTGGGTTACCTCACTCAGGATGATATTTTCTAGTTCCATCCATTTGCCTGCAAATTTCATGCTTTCATTGTTTTTCTCTGCTGAGTAGTACTCCATTGTGTATATGTACCACATTTTCTTCATCCATTCTTCAGTTGACGGGCATCTAGGTTGTTTCCAGGTTCTGGCTATTACAAATAGTGCTGCTATGAACATAGCTGAGCATGTATCTTTGTGGTATGAATCAGCATTCTTTGGGTATGTGCCCAAGAGTGGTATGGCTGGGTCTTGAGGTAGTTTGATTCCTAATTTTCTGAGAAACCGCCATACTGATTTCCACAGTGGTTGTACAAGCTCGCATTCCCACCAACAGTGGAGGAGTGTTCCCTTTGCTCCACATCCTCTCCAACATTGACTGTCATTGGTGTTTTTGATCATAGCCATTCTGACAGGTGTAAGGTGGTATCTCAGAGTCGTTTTGATTTGCATTTCTCTGATGATTAAGGACGTTGAGCATTTCTTTAAATGTCTTTCAGCCATCTGTGATTCTTGTTTTGTGAATTCTCTGTTTAGCTCTTTAGCCCATTTTTTAATTGGATTGTTTAGTATTTTGATGTCTAGTTTCTTAAGTTCTTTAGATACTGTGGAGATCAATCCTCTGTCAGATGTGGGGTTGGTGAAGATCTTTTCCCATTCTGTTGGCTGTCTTTTTGTCTTATTTACTGTGTCTTTCGCCTTGCAAAAGCTTCTCAGTTTCGAGAGGTCCCATTTATTAATTGTTGTGCTCAGGGTCTGTGCTGTTGGTGTTATATTTAGGAAATGGTCTCCAGTGCCAATGCGTTCAAGAGTACTTCCTACTTTCTTTTCTATTAAGTTTAGTGTAGCTGGATTTATGTTGAGGTCTTTGATCCACTTGGACTTGAGTTTTGTGCATGGTGACAGATATGGATCTATTTGTAATCTTTTACATATCCAGTTATGCCAGCACCATTTGTTGAAGACACTTTCTTTTTTCCATTGTATAGTTTTGGCTTCTTTGTCAAAAACCAGGTGTTCATATGTGCATGGATTAATGTCAGGGTCTTCAATTCGATTCCATTGGTCCGTATGTCGGTTTTTATTCCAGTACCAAACTGTTTTTATTACTATAGCTCTATAGTAGAGTTTGAAGTCAGGGATGGTGATGCCTCCAGAGGTTGCTTTTATCGTATAGGATTCTTTTAGCTATCCTGGGTCTTCGTAAAATATGTTTTACTATACGAGTCCAGAATACTTTCACTTTCTCCAGAGTGTCTGACAGTTTTATTTTAGCACTTGTAAAGATGTATGCTTGGAAGCGTCAGTTTGTCTACTTGGTGTCTGGTTTCTAATGAGAGCGAGTGTCCGTGCCGTGGCTGTGCCTGTCTCTGTGGTCTGTACTCTGTGGTCCCCGTTGTTGGACTTTCTGTGAGAGGGACAGTATCTCAGATGGTCTGCTGCCTTTTCGCAGATCGGTCGCTTTTCCTCGTTGAAAGTGTTTTATCAGTCACAGTGGTTGGGATTATAGTTTAGGGATGCTCTGTTACTCACCGTGGGATAGCCATGATTAAGTCTAATATGATCTTATTCTCCTTTCCTCCCCAGTAGTTGCTGTCTTGGTGTTGTGTGGGAAACTTTCCTGGGAGACACAACGCGCATACGTCTACGTCAGACAGGGAACCCATGGCAGACCAAAGTAGTAATTACAGCAAAGAAAACAGTGAATTCTTATTGGGACTGCTAATAGGGGAGTGGGCAGAGGGTGACTTAGAAGGACTGGGGTGACTTCAAAGCACTTGATAACTGAACAGGCCACCCCAACATGGTAGATGACTCAAAAAGCTGCAGGTCTTAGAGGCAGCTCTGCACATCTGTGAAGTCTCTTGGTCTGGGCTAGTCTTGTCCTCCCCCAGCAACCAGTAGTTACTGCCTGCTCCTAAAGCTGGAGGGGGCCTTCGAGAACCTTCCAAGGGTCAGCTTTCCCAGGCATGGGGCTTACTTACCTTCTGAGGCTCGCAAGCCACCTTCTCCCTCCTGGAGGTGATGTTTCTTTGGAGGAAGTATCAACACTTGGCTGGTTATGACACCTTGCTTTTTTTTTTTTTTCCATTTAAATTTTGGCCTTTCTTAGTCTTGCTGTTCTGAGTGTGCTCGGTCTAGGGTAGCTCCTCTTTCAATCCACACTTTCTCTGTGCTTCCCATGCAGCTTCATGGTCTTAAGTGTTGCCTCTGTCAGTGTCAGCGACTTGAAAATCACATATTTGCCTAGCCTTTCCTGAATCCCTGCCTTTCCTATGGAAAAGCAAACTTAGTGTTTACATTTGGATGCTTCAGAGCTCCCTGACCCCGCTCTTCCAGTGCTGTCTCTGGCCTGTTTGGCGATGGCTCCACTGTTCCTGTTCTTCAGGCCACAAGTTTTAGGGTAGTTTTAGTGCTCTTCATTTCTCACTTTAGCTGGTGTGTTAGCCGGTTCATAACTGTAGAAGATTGCACAGGAACTCTCTGACCCTCCTCATCACACCCCCATGACTGCTGCGGCCATGTTTTCCCGAACTTTATCCTTTTCTTCTCTGCTTGGTTGTCAGACTGTTTCTAGTTTAAACCCAGTGACTGGGTTTCTTGATTTTCAGAGTAAAGCACTCAAACCCTTATACTGTGCAATTCTTACGCCATTCCTGCTGCTCATCCTCTGTTGTCCAGGTCATCTTGGTTTAGCTCCAGCCACCTTGATTTTCTTGCTATCACCACTCTTTCTGAGCATGAGTCTGTGCTTTTCAGGGTGTAATGTGTTTAGCTTGATCTGTTTTGTTAGTGTGATCCATTTTAATGTAAGTAAACACACTGCTTTTTCCTTTGGGTGCCTGGCCCATAGCTGTCATTCAGTGCTGAAGTTTTCTCTTAGTAAGTAACCTTCTCCTATCTGTCCTTTCAAACCTTATTTTTAGATCCGAGACTCCAATTGCAACTGTGAGGCCTTTATGAGCGTCATTAAATTGAGTGACAATGCTGGAGAGTTGGAAGCAGTCCGAGATAAGGCGAACGAAGAGCTCCAGTACCTCAGGTCCTTGGACACGGCAGGCGATGGTAAGTGACTCTCTTCGAGGACTGTCGTACCCTTAGTACAGCTTTTCAGTTGCCTAAATGAAACCAGAAATTTCTGGTTTTTAATGCTCAGATTAAGTCTTCCTTACTGTACTAACATGTTCTTAGAGTAAACGTGAAGATGGTTTTATTGCAGTTGTCCCTAGAGATAGTAGGTATGATTTAATTTAAAGTAAATAATTTTATGAAGCAGTTTCATAGTTTTTTATTAAAGCGAAATTGCTGTATTGATTATTTTGTTAAATTATAGTAAGTGTGTGTTAAGTATTTCTGAAATACTACAACCAATTTTTAGCTTATAATGAATTTTTTTCTTTCAGATATTAACACTATTAAAAATCAAATAAATAGCTTATTATTTGTAAAGAAAGTATGTGACTCAAGAATACAGCGGTTACAGTCAGGCAAAGTAAGTATAAAATACTTTTGAAATAACACCTAGTTGTAAACTTCATGGTGACTGAAATCCTGGCGTGTGACAAAAATAGGATATTAATTAATGGAACCATTTACAACAGGACTTAAACAAAAGAGTGTGCCCGCATGCTCAAGTACATGTGGAGGCCAGAAGTGCCTTCCGCGGTTGCTTTCTACCTTGTTGAGATAGGATCCCTTACTGAACCTGGAGCTCGCCTGCCACGTAGAGTAGCTGGCGACTGAGCTCTAAGAATAACCCAGTCTCTACGCTCTCCACCCCAGTGTGAGGGTTGCAGGTACAAGCCTCTGTGTCTGGCATTTTTATATGATCCTGGGGATCTGAACTCGGGTTCTGAAGCTTGCAAGCACTTTGCCAACTGAGCATACTCTTAGTCCCAAAATGATTCATATGCTAGAGCATGACAGATTCCTCATAAAGCAGTTCAGGAAGGTTGATTGTATCACTGCCTGGAAGGCTCCCCTGTGCAGTGCTCTGGCCTGCAGCTCTCTGTTGAGCCATGGACATGTTAGAGGATGTGGTCTGTCAAAGCTGTCAGGAATAAGGTCTGCTTTAAGTGATACTAAGTGAAATTTAAATGACAAGACAGTGAAAGTGATAACTGTTTCAGAAACACTTGAGGTTCTAGCACAAAAATCAGTACAAATCACCCAAATGTTGATGATGGTTGTCAGAAGCAATGGAGATTTGATTTGAAGGACTGCTTAGGAGCATATTGAGAGTGATATGGTAGTTTGTGTAGCATCAGCACGCGCACTACAACATCTCATGTGAAGATTGTCCCACCAGGTAACAGTCCAGCACGTTGGGCTGGTCTGCTGCCAGCTCACGGTGTTTGAATAAGTTGGCATGAAGGCCGATTGGAGGTGACTGGAGATGAGTGCAGAAGGGAATGGGTTGATGGCCAACTTGTGCTCTCACGGGTCATCTCCCTTGGCTCTGCTGCTGTAATAAAACACCTTAGGGAAGGGAAGACTCCGTCCGACACTGCCAGGCCACAATCCACAGTGAGGGGAAGGCAGGGCAGGAACTGGGGCAGAAGCCACCATGAGAGAGTGCTGCTTCCTGACCTGCTTGGTCACTCTGCTGCCAGTTTCTTACACAGCGTAGACTCAGGCCGCTGGTGATGGTGTTGCCCACAGTGGACCATCAGTGCAGACAGAAACCAGCCTCTCTGATGCTTGCTTTCCTTGTCTGTTTGTCAGGTGTGATCGTACCCAGCAGGAGTGCTGTACAGTTTAAATGAAGCATTGTGTAGAATGTATCCAACACAGTGCTCGGCCCTAAGTGCTCTTTACATTTTGAACCTTTTCTCTAATCAAAGTTCTCTTTGTAGGTAGCTATCTTGTTCAGTTGATTTGAATGTGTAGTTTACTATTTATATTTGAAAAGAAATAAAATTTCTCTATCAGTAGCAGAGGTTTTACTCTGTTAAAAGCAACATTGCTCTTTGGAAGTGTTTTCCTATTAGATAAATGCCAATCAAAATGAAAGTAATGAGTGGTTTTGAATACGTGAAGCATTCAAGCATATTCTTTTGCCTTTATTTCCTGCAGTGTTTGTTTTGCACTAGAATATGTGGAAATAGAGAATACATGAAAATACAGTGATATAGATTATTTTATATTGGAGGAAATGAATTCTTATTATATTTTAAATGATTATTTGATAACTATTTCTTAAAATGAGTAGGGATTTAGAGTCACTCAGCGGAGTATTATATTGGGAACCAACATGCATGAAAACGGGAATCTTCGTCTTTGTCACATTCTGATAGAATGTTGCATTTTCCTTATATTTATATAAACACCCTTCCCTAATGATTGGTGATTGAAGTGCTAACTTGTGTTCATTTGTGTCTGTAGGAAATAAATACTGTGAAGTTAGCAGCAAACTTTGGGAAACTCTGTACAGTCCCCTTGGACAGCATTCTTGTAGACAATGTTGCACTACAATTTTTTATGGGTAGGTAAAACTTTCTTTAAATAGTATTGACATTAAATTGTTTTGGTTTTAAACTTGTGGTAAAATACAAGTAACCCAAAAATTCTAAAACTTAATACTTTTAAGTGTATAGTTCAGTGATATTAAATACATTATTAAGGTACAAGCATCCCCCATCTGTCTCTCTAAAATGGTTCTTCTGTTATAAGGCAGAATTCTGTACTTATTAAAGTGATGGACTTACTTTTTTAGCATATCCTCAGGTTTCTTCTATGTTACAGCATATGTCAGAGTTTCCCTCCTTTTTAAGGTTGTCACATCCATAAACACACATGTGTGCACGTGTGCTCCCCTCTCCTGCCCCCCCCCCACATCCTTGCATATCCATTCATCCTCACAGGAATCTTGGGTTGCATCCATAGTTTTGCTAATGAGAATGAGGTGACAATGTATATGGATGCATAAGCAGCCTTTTGAGACTCTTCTGTCAATTCTGTTAGGTATATACCAGTGAGTGGAATTAGTGAGTCATAATTTCCTTACTCATTTTTTGAAGAACCACTATACTTACTTTTCAGTGATTGTCCTATTTTACATTTCAGCAAGTTTAATTCCCCAGGTCTTTACCCTGGTTTTCAGAATTTTCATTTCAGCGTTCCATTAGACAGACCCTGCCTCTACTTCATTGTAGAGTTTGTTGGCTTCTTACTCTGCTCCCTTGCTTGAAGTTTAATAGTTTAAGATATTAGTGAATTTGGATGGTTATTATTTTGCATTCCAATTTGAGCTCAAACCCGCCCCCCCCCCCTTTTTTTTTTTGGTTTTTCGAGACAGAGTTTCTCTGTGTAACTGTCATGGCTGTCTTGGAACTCACTTTGTAGACCAGGCTGGCCCTAAACTTATAGAGATCTTCCTACTTCTGTCTCCCAAGTGCTGGGGACTAAAGGCGTGCGCCACCAACACCCAGCTTATCTTTTTTTCTTTAGAAACCAGAGAGGTAGACATTTTATTTTTTTGGTAATAAATAAATGCTTTTTATAACTAATGAACATCTGCCAAACCATTTTAAAAATAAACCATTGAATAGTTTAGTGTGAATTAAATTCATTGAGAAACAGTACTTTATTGGCTCAGTATTGGGAAGTGGAAACATTGGGATTAGGAGAAGAAGGTTTTTTGTCAGCTGTATAGCAGTTCCATGGCCAGCCTGAGCTATGGGAGTTCCTGTCTCAAAACAAAAAATCAAACTTTATTGGGAACACATGATATGTGAAATAACATATTTATGTATGAATGAGACACTTTGTTTTTATGTTTTTTTAGTACTTAAATATTATTTTGTTAATATCACATTAAAATTACTTTTATCTGGTAGACATTTCCAGCATACTTAAATCTTGGAATCATTATTTATGTGAACAAAGTATATATGGTTTCCTATAAAATGACATGTTATTGCTAATCTTTTTTTAGAATAAAAATTGAATGTTGATTATGTAGTTACTTATATAAAGTTTATGTAGCATGTTCACTAGGAATTTTATCAAGACATGATATTAAAAAGCTTTAAGTTGGGCACAGTGATTTATGCCTGTATGCAGAAGGATTCGGTAGAAAGCTCTTAAGTTGCAGGCCAGCCTGAACCGCTAATGAGATTCTATCTCAAAAACAATTACAAAAAGCTTTCCCCTGTTTTATTTAGCTTAACCAATTTACATTTACTTTTTTGACATTAGAGATTTACTAAACCCTTTGCTTACATTTCTTTATTTTTTTGAGATTAGTATAATTCCATTATTTCCTCCTTTCCTCCTTCTGAACCCTCCCATACACCCCACTTTGCTGTCAAATCAGTAACCTCTTTCTTCATTAATTGTTGTTCCACACACACGTGTATATACAGATATATTCCTTAATACATACGGAATACCCTATTCCTTATGTATAATGTTACTTTTAGTTGTGTTTTCAGGGCTGACCATTTAGTATTGGATGACCAGGTGGTATGCTTTTCCCTGGGGAAGACTATATCTCCCAATCTCTTTGTTGCCCATAGTTCTTTCTGTAGGGTTGAGGGCTCATGGGCTTTCTCTGGTCCACTTTAGTATGTGAAATAGAGAGTTTGGGTATTTGAAACTGTAACTCTTCTTATGTATCATACAGTAATATGAACCTAAAAGTATGACATTGGTAACTGTTGCTGTGGCTCTGGTTTGGTAGATTATATGCAGCAAACTGGAGGTCAAGCTCATCTCTTCTTTTGGATGACAGTGGAAGGGTACCGGGTTACAGCCCAGCAGCAGCTGGAGGTTCTGTCAAGTCGTCAGAGAGATGGAAAACATCAGACCAACCAAACCAAAGGTCTGCTAAGAGCAGCTGCTGTTGGAATCTATGAACAGTATTTGTCTGAGAAGGTAAGGGTCTATTGTCGTCCCTGTTTTCTATCTTTGGTAGTATTATTCATAATACTCTGTGATACTTACTATACTGGGTATGATGATTTCAGTGACCTTGCCTTATTTAATCCTAAGGACAGTCTTCCTGTGTATATTTATTCTTATTGTCCAAGGGAGGAATCAGTTTTATAAAATCTAATTAGTATGTCTAAGTTCATGGAAATACTAAATAACCAAGTCAAGACTGGTAGTTCCTTCAGATTCGGGGACCTGATAGACAGAAATCAGAAGGATAAAAGAGATGGGGTGTGCAGAAGGAAATAGAAGAGGGCTGCAGATGGAGCTCAGTGGTTCAACGCTCGTCTAGCTTGCACAGGCCTTCAGTTCAGTCCCAGTACTATGCAAAAAGAAAGATCAGATTTTGTATTTCTGCATCTGTTGCATATGTTCTGAAATGAAAATTCTAGCAACACATTCATCTTTAAGATTTATTTTGTTCCCACATCACATTGGAGCTTTGCTGCCACATTGGTCACTAAAATAAGTTTAGGATAATGGTAGTCTTTTAATAGCTATTCGGAAGGTTATCTGGTGTCAAATTAGTCCTACAATGCTTCAATAGCTACTGATTGCTTGACTGATTTAACTCCTGATGACAGTGTATCCTGTGTGCCAAACGCTATACAACTATGCCTTAAGTAAATCTTTGTTAATCCTTAATAGTGATTTTGATAACCTCATGTAGAATTGTCTCTCTTTTTTTTTAAATTTTGGGAGTAAGGCCTACTAAGATGAAATTTGCTCCATAAAAATCAAGAATTAAGTCTGTCTGCCAGGGCTAGAGAACTGGCTCACCAGGTGAGAGCACTGAGTGCTCTCCGGGGGACCTGGGTAGATTCCCAGCACCCACAGGGCAGCTCACAACTGCCTGGAATTCCAGTTTCAGGGGTCCAGCATCCTCTCCTGAACTCTATTGGCACCAGGAATACATGTGGTACACAGAAGAAATACTTAGACACATAAAGTAAACAACTCTTCAAAAAGACAGACAAACCTTTGTTAGTGTCCTGCAGTCTACGGGATGAACAAAATGCTCTGACTGTGTTTTAGCTTTCTTAAACACTGCAGTGTTGTTGGTAAACCAGTGATTCTTACCTGCCAGCTATTCTAAATGATAGGAGTCTGTTATTAACTCCTATTTTTTACTGTCTACTTATATTTAGAAATTACAAACATCATTAATTTTTTTCTCTGTTAGGCATCTCCAAGAGTTATTGTTGATGATTATTTAGTAGCAAAATTAGCAGATACTTTGAATCATGAAGATCCAACTCCAGAAATCTTTGATGACATTCAAAGAAAGGTATTAATATTTCATGTTTCTTGAAAAAGTATTTCTGTGTACATACAGGTGTTTTTTTTTAAAGTAGAATAGTTACTAAAAAGATATTAGGGTTGCAATAACTCTTAATTGCAAGAATGTAAATGACTTTTTTATTTCCTTGAATGGCCATTGAGAAAATTCTTATTTTGTGTTGCTCTGTTTAATCTGAAGTAACAGCCAGATACTCGTCTAAAAATTCAATAAATAGGGGTTAGAGAGATGGCTCAGTGGTTAAGAGCACTGGCTGCTCTTCCAGACAGAGGTCCTGAGTTCAATTCCCAGCACCCACATGGTGCCTCACAACCATCTGTAATGAGATCTGGTGCCCTCTTCTGGCATGCAGGAAGAACACTGTATACACAATAAATAAATCTTAAAAAAAAAAAAAAAATTCAGTAAGTAGATATCTATATATAAAAAAGCGTGCCTCAAAATTCATCTTAATATAAACCTTCATATATGTATTTGTTCCTTAGAAAACACTACTTCCTAGAGCATAAAAATGGCATAATATCACATAACTCACATTAAGGTAGGAACCTTTTAGTCACTGCAAGGTCCAGAATATCATATTAGTTATTAAACTGTCTTATTGCTGACACCTTTTAAATAATGATACATTATAGAAAAACAGGAATAGAGCTTTTGTGATACTTTATGTGGCAAAATCATTAATTAATATGTATTAAGTTTTGAATACCTCAATTATTTCCACAGGTATATGAATTGATGCTACGGGATGAAAGGTTTTATCCTTCCTTCAGGCAGAATGCACTGTATGTGCGGATGTTAGCTGAGCTTGACATGTTAAAAGATCCTAGTTTCAGAGGATCAGATGATGGGGATGGAGGTAAGGTAGAAAGGTGTGTGTGTGTGTGTCTCAGTGTACATTCTGATTACCAAAAGAATGACCTTTTAAACATGATAAAAGATGGTTCTAAACTCCAGATGTAAATTGTAATATATTTTAAAGGATATAAGGGAATGTGAGAATGTTTTCTTAATATGGGTCATCCAGAATATTTTTTTGATGATTTCTATTTTGCTAATCAGTGATGATGAAGTGATACTTTTGTGTGACAGGTAAGGTTATTGTGAAGAGTAAATGAGGGAAGAAGTAATGTCTCTGAAAATAGGCCCCAGGCTATAAAGCAGTGTACAGTGTGGTAGCTGTTCCCTTTAATTGTGTCCTTTTCTAAAGCTTACACATTAGGGGTGCTTTTTTACCTAGAAACCCCCAAGTAATTTATTTCAATCTTTTTTTTTAAACGATGATACTGAGAGTGAGTGACATGTTCTAGTATGATATGCACTTGGAAGAGTCAGAGGGTATTCAGATTTTTACCTTCCTTCTCCTGCTCATGTCTTACAGCTTATTTGTTTTAGTTCATTTTTGTCAGTTGTAAATCTGGAATGATGTTTCATCATCATAGCATAACTCGCTCATCATTTTTAAACAGAATTCTCTGTGTGAAAATGTTTTTGAGTGAAAGCACAGGCATAAAGGTTGTGTAAGTGGGAACTAACATGTTATTGGAGCGAGAGGCCTTCAACATGAATTCCTTGATCCAGGAAAATTGTACAGTTCATCTTATTGCTGCTGGAAATGTTAGATTCTTTTGTGAAATTTGAAAAAGCAGCTGTCAGCTCACTATGCTGAAATATCTATTGTAAAGTGTTCACTTATATTCATTTCATCCATTTGGAAATTTTCTGAATACTTTTGAAGTGGATCTGTTGTGTAACCCAGAATGGAACAAGATAAACTGAATCATGATTAAATACCCTAAGTGCTCTGTGATTTGAGATGCTGATAGTACCTACATACTCTCTGTGAGTAGGATTGGCTTATTGTCTCAGGTCGCTCTTCCCACCAGTCAGTCCAAACCTTCTACTTACTTTAAATACAAATTAGGTTAAGATTTTTTGAGTTGGCTTTGTTCTAAAGTAAGTAGACTTCTCTCATATATCAGTTACTGAGTGGCTTCAAATTAAATCACTGATTGTAATTTGTAATTATATATATATATAAAATATATATGTGTGTGTGTGTGTGTGTGTGTGCGCATGTGTACGCATTTATGTGTGCATGTATCACACATGTAGAGGTCCGAGTACTACTTGTAGGTCAGTTCTCTCCTTTCACCTTTTTGAGTTCTTGGTTTCAAACAGCCAGGGCAACCATCGCCCTTAATCTGCTAAGCCATCTACTTGCCCACATTTATGTGTCTGTCTTTTTAGGATAATGCTTCATTGCTTTCTAATACCTTATTGTCTTAACTGATAGATTTTTTTATGCATTTTACACACAAAAAATATTCAGTTTTGAAAGCCAGTTTTAAAATGATATTAGAGAAATAGTATAATATGCAACATAATTTTAAATGGCTGTCAGATTTATTGTCTTTTATATTTGGATTTCAAATCAAAGGTCTAGCATTCTCACATTGAGTTCTTACTGCTTACGTCTCTCTGTACTATTACTTATTTTTGAGACTTTTCTCTGGTCACAAGGCTTAAAAGATTGCCAGAGCACAGAAGGGTAGGAAGCATTAATCATATAAGGAGGACAGTCGGCATATTTATTTGCTGTAGGAATCATCTGCTTAGGAACCAAAGAGTATTTCTAGATGAAGTTTCCCATTTGTTTTTTTGTGATCAGAAGTCTGGGAAACTAAGAAGTGCTCTTTGTATAACAAGTTATTTAGGATAGAAGACAATACCACCTGCCCCTCTTAGAACTGTACAAGTAATGCAGTCTAATTGAAGATTCATTGAACTAGTCAAATTTATACATTAGTAAGGTCTGGAAAAGGTACATGAACTTTAAATTGTGTGTGAGTAGTATTTTACCATAGCAGAGACACTGTAATTTAAAGTTTCATTTGCTTAGATATGTAGCAAACCCAAGAGCAAAGAAGGGATTATTGTTATTAGTCGTTAGTGTTATTAATCTCTACTTGACTTACTTGCTAACATTTATTTACATTTTTTGTTATTATTCTAACACTTGCATTTTCCTCCAAGGCTTAAAAAAATTTTTTTTAAGTCAGCATACAAAGTTGTGAGTCTCGACATTTTTGTGCACATTTTTCTCCTTTTCTGTTTTTGATTTCTCTCGCTCTTTGTAAGCATCTATCATCAAGCCTAGCTATATACTTTCCTAACATTCATTACAAAATTATTTTCTCATCATTATTGCTTACTTAAATGACATTGCATACAGTGATTTCAGAATCTAGACGGTAATGTTTTATGCTGAATTTATGAGGAAACAATGGATTATTAGATATTTTTAAGATCCATGTATTTGTATCTCACACTGAAGAGTGATATTATTTATATCATTTTTTTAATACTCAGAGACAGCAGTAAGAAAATAATTCTGTAATTACCTAATGGCTTCACTCTGAGTTCTTGCCTCGCAACTCTGAGTTACTTGCATTGCATTAAACAACATCATATGATACATAAGAAAAGGTGTAAAAACGATTACTTATTGTTACTTGGTACTTACATGTGAGTTTGTTTGTGTGTGCCTGTGAGGTGTATGCATATTTTCATTTAAATGTCTAATTACATGAGAGTTGGAGCTTTAAAAGGTTAGATATTTGGAAGTGTAAAACAGTTTTATTGTTGCCCTGCTTTTATATGAGCTGTATTGTTGATGTTTAAACCTACATAAAGCAACAGCTTTGTACACTTTTTGCTGTATATTCAGCTGTATTGCTGCATATTATGCTTTATTTTCCTTTTGTAGAATCTTTTAATGGGTCTCCTACAGGAAGCATAAATTTGGTAAGTACTACTTACGAGTACTTTAATTAGTAAAATAACTTGAAAATAATGTGACAGGCTTTTAATACATGTAAATAAGCTTCAAGCTGCCCTATAGAATGAAAAGACATTGTTATGCTTTTAAAGAAATGTTAAGTTTGTAAGGCATCTACGACTCTGAATTTTCCTTTTTAAAAAATGAGGATTAGCTCACACCTACAAAGCTGCAGTTGAATTTTATAAAGGAATCGATTTCTTTATCTCAGCATATTGGAGGCAGGGGCAGGGCATCTCTGTGACTCAAGGCCAGCCTGGTCTACATAGTGAGTTTCATGCCAACCAGGGCTATATAGTGAGGCCATATCTTTAAAAGAAAAAAAAAAGGAATTATTTCATCACTTTTAAGTGCTATATTCATATATTTATTATCCTTAAAGCTTCAAGTCACTTTTCTCCCACTTTCAAAAGAAGTAATAAATTCTTAGGATAACTTTCAACTTAGTCACTGTTGTATTGCTATGAAGAGACACCGCGACCAATCAGCTCTTAGAAGAAAACATGCAACTGAGGGAGGGCTTGCTCACAGCTCAGACAGTTCATTGATTTTCATCCTGCAGGGAAATTGTGACATCAGGCAGGCAGACATGGTGCTGGAGAAGTAGCTGCGAGCTTCATCTTGATGTGCAGGTACATCTCTGCAGGCAGGAGACCTTACCAGGCCTTTTCTTTTTGGGCTACCAATCCACTCCCAAATCATGGCATGGAGACTAATGAGTTTTGAGTGCTCAGCCTAGCTTAGACTTGTTTCTGGCCAGCTCTTTAACTTAACTTGCTTCTCTTTATCTACCTTTTTACCTCAGGGCTTATCACCTTTTCTTTCCTTCTGTGTGTCTTACTTTCACAGCTTCTCATGTCTGGCTGGCTGGCAGCTGCCTGGCCCCAGGTGTGTGTCCTCCTCTTTCTCGTCATTCTCTTCTCCTTCTTCTCTCCCTCTTTCTTGAGCTTTGATTTCTCCTATTTATGCTCCCTGCCTGCCAGTCCCGCCCATCCCTCTCCTGCCTAGCTCTTGGCCGTTCACCTTTTTATGAGACCAATCAGGTGCCTTAGGCAGGCAAGGTGAAACAAGTGCAGCACATCTTTACATAGTTAAACACACATCCTTACATCGTTAAACAGATGCAGCACAAACAAATGTCACACGTCTTTACACAGTTAAATATTCCACAACAAGAGACTGGGCCTGGTATGGGCCTGGGAAAACTCAAAGACCACATCCAGTGACACACTTCCTTCCCACAGCTGGGAACTAAGCATGTGAACATAAGCACCCATGGAGGACAGTCCCATTCAACCTACCACAGATGTAGTAGCGTGTGCATCAAAACAATTCAAGTCCTTACAAAAAGGGTTTTTTATTCAGAATTTTATAGCAATTATATCTTATTATTTAGAGAATTAAGAATGATAGATTTTTAGCATATAAACTCCACTGGCAATAATTTGTTGTATGTTCAATAATGAACATATTATTATTTCTCCTATATATCTGCTCTTGCCGTTGGATAACTTATCTCCTAGAGTACTATTAGGAAGAAATGCTAGTGTTCTGTGAAATACTCAGTTTGTCGTTTAGAGATGGCCGAGAGGTAAGGGTAGTAAGTTCAGAGGTCTGTTGGCAGCTCTGCTGCTCCTTATTTGGAAATAGCCTCATTGAGTAAATGGTCTTTTCAACATAGAGTATAACTTGCAAAAGAACTGAAGCAAATCGGCCATAGGCACGCCAGAGTCTTTGTAACTTTTAAAATGCTTTTAAACTTTTTACTTGTTATATTTCAAAGTGTCATAACATAAAAAGGAATTGTTTTTAGAGCATTCAGTGTTAGCAATAATTTTTGTCATATACTTTGCAAATATAAACTTTGCAGATCTTGAAAACTTTTCTCAGTTTGAAATTTTCTAATATCCCTATTTATAGTGTTTATACACATGTTTAAACAGTAGTAAAATGTGATTTTTTCCTCTGTGTCTAAAGTAGGTGCTTTTAGAAGTTAAAAGGAATCCAAAAATCTCTAAATCAAAAGTCACATTGGGAGTCATTTACTTGTAGTGCTTTGTTTTTCTCATAAATCTTTTAAATTCCAGCTTTTATGTAGCTGGAGTCACTCAGATTTGTTTTATGATATGAATTAAAACTTTAGTGACTGGCTGAATTTTAAATAGGATTATAAACTGAACATAGTTGTTGATTGCAATGTACTAAGCAGTAAAGATACTTAATGCATTGATTATTTGACACATCACCCTGTTGAGATTAGCGGATACATTATTCCTGCTAGTTCTACCAATGACATTGTAATTGTGTTTGCTGAGCTGACAGAGAAAGTTTGCCAATATGCCCAGCTCGTCTGGGGACTGTGGCAACTGGATCATTTGAATCCTAGACTTCTTTGTCAGCCTGGACAGCAGTCTGTAAAAACAGTGAAGAGGGAGAAAAGAATTCTGTTTAAATGTTGCCATAACATTAAATTAGAAAACAAACAAACAAATGAACCATTTTCCTTTCCTTGTAAGAAATTTATGAATGTTATCTCAAGGATTGCTTTATGAACTGTGGTTATTTTAGGACAATATTCATGCACTTGTTTTAAAAATCACAATTTTCTTTTATCAAACAATACTTTTTCCAAATTGCCAAATTGAATGTAATTCTGGAGTTAATACTGTTCTATCATTTGAAATTTCATAGTTTCATCGTCTAGTTTTTTTTTTTTTTTTTTGGTTTTTCAAGACAGGGTTTCTCAGTATAGAAGCTCTGGCTGTCCTGGAACTTGTTTTATAGACCAGGCTGGCCTCGAACTCACTGAGATCCGCATGCCTGTGCTTCCCGAGTACTGGTATTAAAGGCGTGCACCACCACACCCAGCTATAGTCTATTTTATATTTATTTGTACATGATATTTGCAACAATATTTAAGATTTTTATCATTTTTTGATTATATGTAAGAAAATTGTTATGTTTATTTTTGAAAAATTATTTTGTGATTTTTTTTGTGCTGTGTTATTGAAAGAACTTATAGTTTATAAATTACAGGTAGATATTGGATATGTAAAATAATCTTATATCTAAATTGTGCTGTTTCTATTAAGAAAACATTTTTGTGTGCACCACATGAACACTTAAAGTATATGTATTTTACTTCTTTCCAAAATATTTTCACTTATTCTATGTCCTAACAAAGGTGTGGAATTGTTATTAATGCATTAAACCTTATTAGAGATTAAGTGCAAAGGGGTTTTTGTTGGAGCCAAATGACAAATTGCACGTTCTACCTGCTAAATCCCAAATCCTGTGCCCAATAGGGAAAAAAGGGAAAAACATTGATCATAAGCACATTGTACAAACAGTTTTAGATAGAGTATAGCAATTATATCAGAGAGTGGTGGGAGTCGCCCCACTTCTGCCGTCCTTGTTGGCATTCAAAGAGAACCTTGCAGGCAGTTCTTCAAAGAGCAGCTTCAGGTTGCCTTGCTTGGTTGTCTGTGTGTCCTGTCTACCTTGGCGACATGCTTGTGTGGGGAGGTGCATGTATATGTGGCCAAGGGATTTAAAATTTAACTTCAATTAATTTAATAGTTAAATTAATTGTTGATCAATCAGTAATGGTTTTGTCTGTAGAAATATAAATTTACTAACACAAGTCTTAGTCTGGACTGACTTCCATTTGGTAAATAGTCATAATGGCTAATTATTATAGTAGGCAGTTTTCTAAGTATTTTACATGTGTTCTCATTAGTCTCACATACCCCTTGATTCAGGTGTAATTACCCTCCTTTTGTGCTAAGTAATCTAAATTAACTGATTATTTCTGTTAACAACAGTGCTAACAAATATAAATCTGTCTGTAGTGTATTTTACCTTAAAATTTTTATTGTAAAGAGTTCTTATTTTTAACTTCCTTTATATTGTCTATAATTGAAAATAAGTTAGTGTATATGGCTAAGTGTTGAAGAGGCTATTGTGATATGTTGTTACTAAATTGTTTGGTTTTATGGTTTCTTTTTTTATTTTTGTTTCAATTTGAGACTCAAGGTTGCAGCCTCAGTCTCCCAAGTCCCAGGAGCTCAGGAGCTTAGCTTCCTCATCAGCTCTCTCAGTGTAAAAGCAGAGCATCCTGGTCCAGGTGTGGTGGCCATGCACATAGTGTGAAATGGACATGAGATATGCGTGGTAGACCTTTGATATAGAATTCTTAATACTCTTCCTGTAAAGTTTTGTTCCCTAATTTTTCTTCCAGTCTTTAGATGACCTTTCCAATGTGTCCTCTGATGATTCTGGACAACTTCATGCCTACATTTCCGACACTGGTAAGTGGCTTCATGCTGCAACTACTCCTAATTACAGTCGATTGTAACATCCCTGTTACTTTCACATTTATTATTCCATTCAGCATGTTTTATGATCATATTTTCTGATTTTGTTTTCTTGAAATAAATTCTTCATTAAGTCCTGTAATGTTTGGTTGCTTGTGTATTTGGTTATTTTTCTTCTCTAAGGTTGCCACTGTTAACATTTGAAAATGCTTACTTTCTAAGCATTTTATCATTTCAAGGAAATTCTAGAGCCAGTCTTTTCCTCTTTGAACTTGAATCTTGCTGGTAATCCCTTTCATAATTTCTATTTCTTTGTTGCAGAACTCTCCAATCTGTATTTGCTTTCATGTACTTAAGAGTTGGCAGAGATAGTTGGATAGACAGAACTTGTACACATTTCTCAAAGGCCCTCACAGATACTTTCATGGGTTGAGCTACCTAGGACCTTGTGACAGTCAAAAGTAATGCTGATGAGTATTAGAAATGGTAGTTTTCTCCCCGGTCTCTCACTGTGCCTAGAGTGCAAGAGTGTTTTTGCTATACGTAATACTGTATTATACAGAGATACATGTCTCAAATTTCATTTATTTTACATTTTGGATTTTGAAGAGAGATTTTGATACATAATCTAGTTTGAAAAGTAATGGTCTGTATTTTTAAGTATGGCTTTGCTTTCTTATTCTCAGTGGCGCTAAAGACTCATTTGCATCCTCACATCTGCTAGATTTCTGGAGTAGGTTGTGTCAGGTGTTTTTTCACCTTTTACACGTGGCGAATACATCTGTTACTCTGCGGTTAGACATGCGCACTGTCGATTAAGCAGAGGTCTTGTTGTTTCCCTTTGAACTCTTGAGGCACCTGTCCCACCTTTTCTTTCCATCTGTTTTTAAACTAAAGAAAGTCTTCATATTCTTTCTGGGCTTGTCTTCTAAATTTAAGGACGTCTTTTCATGTAATAGTCTCTTTTATTTCTTAGAAATATTAAATTTTATGTCTAGAAGAGGACATTCATGTCCATGTCTCTGATGTTAATATTTCTCTTTAGGCTGTTCTGATTTTCTCGTTGTTTAGTCAGTTGTTTGTTTTTTCAACAGTATGTTATTCCTTGAAGTGCATGAAAGCATAAGGCAAAACATTTTTAACAAGTTGTTTTTTCTCTCATTGAAACATACAGAAATTCTGGGAAAGCAATATCATGGAGTGGGGTTAAGAGCACAGCTTTGACCAGTTGCCTGAGCTCAGACCTTCACTCTGTAGCTTCAGTTCTAGGTACTGGGATTTCTTCACCTGTCAAGTGGAACCTTAATAGAAATACCTATCTCATGAGATAGCTGTAAGTGTGACCAACTACTAGTAACTGCTTATGTGTGACAGGCTTCATATATGGTGCTTAGTCAGTATTTATTTTTCCAACTGGACACTGACCCATGATCTCATGTCCTTAACATTTCTGTTACTGAACATAAAACTGAAGTTCATTGCTCTGCTGCTCTAAGACTGGTCCATGACCTCTACTGTTTTCTTTTTCTTTCATCAAAATTATCTGTTTTCTGAAATTTAGAAATGTTAACCTTATTATTCTTGTTGCTGTACGTGCACCTGGGTGGTCTCTTTTCCCTAACAATTTGTGACAAATCTCAGATTATCCTTTGAAAAGTACTTTTCTACATGTTCTCTGTCTCTTCCGTTCCTTGCTATTCTCCTTGTTCTCATTAATTTGTAATTGGTTATGATGAGCTACCTGATTGGCTTCTACATTTTCTTTTCCAAACATCCCTTGAACACAGTTGATAAAGCCAACCTTTATTGATCTGGCAACAGTGTTTAGAAAAGCTGAGTCTTTAACTTACTGGGTAAGTCATCTATTATTTGATGCGGCTGGGTCTGTACGAGAAAGTTGATGGTAATATGTGAGCAGTGCACACTGCAGAAATGTGTGTGTAGAGTGTGGCGACTAAAGAATTTCTATTACTAATGTTATCATCAGTATAATTTAAATTGGCCAAATAAAAATATTGGTAATATATGTAAAGGGAAGGAAAGACAATTTTAAGTCGGAAGTGCAAATTTTAGAAAAGTTATCATAAATTGTTAGACTGAGGCTTTGTTCATGTATATTTGCCAATATAGATATCTACTTTTATGGTATTGAAATAATTTACTAAGAAGGTACACAGAAACTCCTTTGCTAGATGATTTGAAAGACAGCAAAACATTTAGTCAGCTCTAAAACCTCTCCTTTCTTTTTTCTTTTTTTCACAATTATGGGTCATTGTAATCTATCATTATATGCTAGAGTTTTGGGTAATGTGGTCGTCTAAACTGCCACAATGCCTTCCACACATGGCAGTGTTGTAAAAGTAGCCATGAGGAAGGGCAGGTTCTGGGCAGTGAAGAAGCAGTGATGCCTCATGAGGCTCACAGTACCATAAAGAGCCTTTTGCTCAGCTCCTGCATTTGGAATCCTTGAGTCTGTTTTCTCCATGGAAAAAAGGAGTAACACTTGTCCTGTTGTCTAAACGACAAAGTAAGATGGTGTATCTCAGTTATGGTGGCATTTTTGTGCCCTTAGTTTAGGGAGAGCAGAACTGTGCCCTTTCAGTGTCAGAAAGGACAGATTGATGTGAACAAGAACTAGGAAAACTTAGTTTAGATTCAAGTGTAAAGACTGAGAAATGCGAAGGTCATAATAGGGAATGGTATCTGATATCCCCCCAGAAGTGAAGCCTCGGTTTATGTGCCTACATGAGTGTATCTGCATTTCACTGTTCTCTAGTTACTATATATGCCAGTGTATCAATCCAGAGAGAGCCTAGTATAGTTGCCCTTCGGACGTCATGGCATATTCTTTCCCAAACCTCTTCAGAGAGCAAAATCCACAAATACTCTGTTCTCTTTTATGAAGTCATAGAGTATTTGCAGTGACCTGTGCATATCCTCCCATATATTTGAATCATTGCTAGATTGATAACCCAATGCAATGAAATGCTGTATAAACAATTGATGTACTATATTGGCTAGAGATTATGGATAAGGATAAAATAATCTGTTCACACTAGTACAGGCATGTTTAAAAACTATCCTCAATGCTCAGTTGGCTGAATTTAAGTATACAGAGGGCCAGCTGTGTGAAAACCACTCACAGTGGTAACAGCTTTCCTGGTACATTCTTTCATAAGCCTGAGCACTCAGATGCCTAAGCTTGAAGGTGAATTTCAGAAAGCAGCTCTAGGAAGAAATAGGAGTCACAGTAAGGGAAAGTTGTATACTTGAAAAATCAGAAATTATCATCTTAATAGTACTTAAATATGTTGAAAAATAGAAGAATAAGTCCTAAGCCAAGCATGAAAAGAACCAAGAAAAGAATGTAAAATAAAAAAATACAATGATTATAATTAAGATGAATACCCAATTAAGAACTGGAGTAGAGGGGCTAAACTGCCTTGATGCCTACCACACATGGCAATGTTTTAAAATGGATGAAAGAAGTTGTTTACGGATGCCGTAGGCTATGAGGAAAAATGATGGTTCTGTTGGTAAAGTGCTTGCCACAGAAACACAAGGATTGGAATTTAGATCTCCAGCATCCATGTAAAATGGAAGCACTTCAGCATGCCCCTGGAAACCCAGGGCTGGGCAGGTAGAGAGAAGAGTATCCTTGGGGCTTGCTGGTCAGCTAGTCTAGTCAATTCTGTGAATAACTCCAGGTTCTGTGAGAGACCCTGCTCAGACAAAAAGTAGAGAGACTGAGAAAGATATGTGATGTTTATCATTGGCTTCTATATGAATGTACACACATGCTTGCACTCCTACATGTAGATACACACTAGATAAACATGAAAAGAAAGTAATAAAGTTTTGGAGACCTAGAACAGTGGTTCTCAACCCAACCCCCTAACCCCCGTGGGTCACAACCCTTTTGGGCGTTGCATATCAGATGTCCTGTATATCACATATCTACATTGTGATTCATAATAGTAGCAATATTACAGCTATGAAGTAGCAGCGAAGTCATTTTATTGTTGGGGTCACCACAGTGTAACTGTATTAAAGGGTCACAGCATTAGGAAGATTGAGAACCACTGCTCTAGAGTAAAACAGTAAGCTTAGAAAGACAAGAGCATGATTAAGAGTTCTTCTCTTTATCTAAGATTAGTACAAAGTAGAAACAGATTTCAACTTTAAAGGCTCCCTGCCTTGTATGGTGTGTGGAAAGTCAGAAGATGAAGGCTTTATTTATTTATTTATTGCTGCTGTTGTTGCTAACTTCCCAGAATAACCGTATCTGTAAATTGTTGAATGTAATTGGTAATTCTGAGAAAAGAATTACCAGGAGATAAGGTTTACCCTGTGGCTTTTTTGTTGTTGTTTAGTTGAACAGATTTCAGTTAACTATAAATAATAGAAAAAGCTTATTGCTTGGTCTCTGGGTTCCTGGCATACTGAGTATTCTTAAAAATGAGGAGTGGAAGCTCTTGAGAAGAGGAGATTCCAGTGGCCAGTGACGTCATCAGACCTTTCGCTTGTCTTAGGTGCAGCCATTGCTTATAACACCACAGTCACGTGAGCAGAGGACTGGGGTCTCTTCCGTCATTGCTGCTGTTCTGTTGTCTGTCGTTTCAAATTCTTCATTTCATGTTGTCTTTTTTGTTTGTTTGTTTTTGTTCTTCATCTCCTCCTTTTTGTGTCTTTTGTTCCTCTTCATTTGTTTGAAATGACTAGTATATGCTGACTATGACCCATATGCTGTGGCAGGCGTTTGTAATGATCATGGCAAGACATACGCGCTCTATGCCATCACTGTCCACCGGCGCAGTCTAAACACCGAGGAGATGTGGAAAACCTATCGGCGGTATAGTGACTTCCATGACTTCCACATGAGAATCACTGAGCAGGTAATGAGGTTTGTAAAACTGTGGCCTTTATACTGTTTCTTGGTTCAGCTTTGGATCTACATTTCTCTAAGGATGTTCACAGTGAATAAAGTTAATGAGAGAAAATAAGGTACTGATTTTTTATATAATTGCCATGATTTTAAGCAATGAGCCACTAAATCAGATGTGGAAACTTGAACCAGTCTGCTCATTGTGGAGTACCACCAAAGCACCAGTGGTACTTTAAAATGGAAGAGTTAAATGAATGTCATTTCTGACCTGAGAGAGAAAACAAATGGATGGAGGGAGGGAGGAGATCCTGTGCTCTGCAGAGGTGCTGCTTTGAAGCAGGGAAGGAGACTGCTGTAGCTCATTTGAACACAGTCATGGTTTTGGGGGGGCATAGTTTAAAGCTATAGTTATTTTGAATGGTACTTCCATCCCACAATGTTGCTAAAACCTGCCTAAGTTATTTTGAACCACAGTCTAAAATGAACCTGACATTAACCAAATACTGTTTTAAATTCTTAATAAATTTAATCTTATTTTGTAGAAATAACTATAAAGACTTTTAAAGTTAAATGAAAACAAGCTGTTTTTCTTTTTTATTTTCGAAAAGCTATTTTTTCTTCTCTTTAACTTAGAAAAAACAATACCAGATGAGATGGAATAGGTAATCTGTGGAGCTTATTTTCACTGTTGAAACTCGTTGATTGATTCAATTTTAGTTATATAAGTAATATCAAGCCAATAAAATAAAGATAACACCTAATTGGATTTCAAATGACTTTGTACTATAGCAATCAGAAAATGTCCTTTTCATTTAATGTATTTGAAAAAATATGGTTGGTACCATGATAATCTCATTAAAATATTTAGCAGATACAGGAAGATAAACTAGAGCTTTGAAATGATTAAAAACAGGAGGTGTTGATCAGCTTCTGAACATCACTAATAGGACTGTTTTTAATGAAATAAGTAACTATCTTTGGACATGTCTTTTCCTTTATATTTTTCTATGTTAATAATCTTTTATGAAGGACTCTCCAGCTCACATTGGAGAAAAACTGCTTACTTCTTATATATTAGATCATTGTCTAAAAGCAGACAGCTCATGTAGCTCTTTCATGCACTTGAACCAATTATAAGTTTTTAAAAATTATTAATGGCCAAGAATAGTTTCACTTAGTGCAAATTAATGGGAATTTGGTTTTATAGGACATTTTTCTGTGAACAAATAGTTACAATTTTTCTCTCAACACAAATAAATAAGTAGTGCTTAAAAGTGAAATGATTTTAAAATTTTTGTCATTTTGCTTAATTTAGTGAATAATGTTTTTTCTAAATCTAAGTAAATGAATATCATTTATTTTCTTTAAAGTCCTTAATAAATACTCTTACATTTATGGAGAAGGTTGATAAACTTAAAAGTTAAAAATTGAATGTTATATGCGTTTAAAAATGGCTTGAACTGACCATTCATTTACTTTAAAAAGATTTATTAAGTTTTTCTTATGTGCCTGACTCTTCTCAGTTCTAGGAAAATAACAGTGAACCAGGCAGGCAGTGTCTTGACTCTAGGAATATACACACCTGTAGGTACTGTGCAGAATATACACACCTGTAGGTGCTGTGCAGAATATACACACCTGTAGGTGCTGTGCAGGATATACACACCTGTAGGTGCTGTGCAGGATAGACACACCTGTAGGTGCTGTGCATTCTGTTTCCTGTGTGAAATCTGTGTGAGCGCACACAGTGCTGTCAATGACGCTATTACTCATTTCACAAATGAACACGGTCATTAAGTGTTTGAGTATTACACATTTTGAATTTCTCATAGCATAATTTCAAACCTGCTTCATCAAATTTCTAGAGGTGTATTAAGATCTAAACCCAATATGTCTAATGTTGAAAGATAAAATCTTTGGGCTTAGAGTGTCTATGATTTATATTCAGTATGTGAGTCCTTTTAAAGGACATTCTGATTTAGTATGTGCCAATTCTTACTTGTTTGGACATTTTTCTATTTTTCTCATTCTTTAAAGTATTTCTGTATGTATTGATAGGCTATATAAAAGTTACCACCTTTTCCCGTGACAGTATTTTAGAATACTGATGTACAGGCAGATAACTCAGAAAAGATTGTGTCTTTAAAATCCAGACTTTCTATTTTGTGATGTTAAGTTATTGTTGTAGTTTCTTAACACTTTAAAGTTTATGGGGAAATTCTTATTTTAATGACAACTGGCATGTTTGTTCATAAAATACTTCAGACTGGGTAAATCACACAATGACAGTCATTCCAAACGCTGGAAGCCGAGGTCCAGGGTTGGCAGGGTTGGCTTCTCCTAAGGCTTCTCAGTTGTCAGACAAAGACATGGCCTCTTCCTGTGTGTGTACATTCCTGATGTACGCTGTCCTCCTACAAGGACCACAGAGTCAGGTTGACTTACAGCCTACTCCAGAAGTCTTGGATTAATTTAATTATCTCACTAAAGACCTGGTCTTATAATATATGATTACAGTATGGGGTACTAGAGAGGCCTTCAGCAAGTGAGCTTGAGAAAATGCGTTTCAGACCCTTGCTCTTTGGTAAGAAAGGAAACTAAGTGGGTAATTTAGAGTCATATACATAAATAATATTTTAGGAAATTGTCAGTCTTTTAAAACGGCATTGGATGTTGACTTCCACCTTGTAATTATTTTTATTAAAAGGGGGGGTGGTTCATTGAACCAGACAGTCTATTTTACTTAGGATATTCAGTGAAGACTTGTTTCTTCTGGCTTTATATGTCACCAGATTTGTGAGTTATCACTACTACACAGTACTTTCAACGTACTGCTCCTGCCCGTTTTTTCTTCTTGATAATGACTAAAGGAAAAGAATTATTTTACATATGTAGTGGGCAATGAACCTGTTCACGCTCTCACTCTAAACAGCCGTGAGCTAGGTCACTGTGTTGAAGATCCACGTGATTCTGAACACCCCCTCCTCTGCAGTAAGGATTGGTTTTCTTCATAGAGATAATATATTTTAAACAAAGGATGGTTTTAAAAGCTTTGCTTGCTCCAGTGTGTTTACTATGGAAAGAGGGAAGAAACTGCCTAAGACTGCAGGTCCTGGCAGTTGACCAGCCCGTTCCTAGTAAAGTCCCTGCCCTTAGGCCATGTGAGCAACCGCTGTAGTAACAGCTTGTGTTGAGAAGGTGTAGTAGGTTACTGTCATGGACCGTTAAGATGTACCTAAACATCAAGTCTGTGTAAGCTAGACTGCTATATTGCTTTAACATGGCAGTGACTCTTAGGTCTTTTTCATAGTGTAATCCATGAGCTTATTTTTCATATAGTGATGAGGAAAGATCATTAATGCTTATTATAGATGTATACAGAGTTTAATATAGGTGATGTCTATACTTAGTAATTTGTCTTTTCTGCTTTATAAATATAATAATACCGTGATTATTTTATTGTCATTAATATTAAATGAGTCTTTTAGATTTTAACAAGCCATAATATCATAACTTTGATTAAAATTTTAAATCTTTAATACTCTGTTCATGAGTCAAATGGTTGCTAAGAAAGGTATTACTGTTTTACTATGAAATTTTGAATAATCTGACAATTAGAACACCAAAATGAAACTTCATATGGCTGAATGCCCATTTTCATTAGTTACCTACCTTTGTTATTCTTCATCATGATAAAGAAGGGTAACTGTATTTTGGGCTTTGGGGGCAATATTTTTGTGATGTTTAATGTAAGAAAATATAACCTCAAATTATCTGAAGATACTTTTGTCATGTAGAGAAATTGTTAAGTGGAAATGATTTCTCTGGAAAGAACTGTCGAATGTATTTTCTTTCCTAGTTTGAAAATCTGTCCAGCATATTGAAGCTCCCTGGTAAAAAGACTTTTAACAACATGGACAGAGACTTTTTAGAGAAGAGGAAAAAGGATTTAAATGCCTATTTGCAGGTAAGGGCATTTTGTTATTTCCCACAGATTTCATTTGCTATGTTACACACGTAGAGTAGATTTCTTTATTGAATTATGTTTGGTGCAGCATATGCTTAGCATGCCTGTGACCCTGGCTCTATCTCCAGCCTTATTAGCAGTAAGAACAAAACCACAACTGAGTATTTTGCTGTAATAGTGGACTGATAACCAATTTTGAGGAGTGTATCAAATGTGACATGTAGTCTTTTTAATAGTTTATTAACTATTTCTGTATTTAGTGATACATTTAGACATTTTCTTTTAAGCACTCAATACTTGTTTCCTTATGTATACATGAGCATGTGTAACATGTTTTTCAGATTATTGTAACTGGATATATCATAATGGTATACCCAACAGTTACATGCTCCCAATTCAGTACATAGTAACTTTTCCGGTTACCACAAAAAACAGAACTTTTTTTTGTTCTCTGAATAGTTCAAGAGAGGAATATAGCTGAAGATGCTTCTTGGATCCACCATCTTGGTCATAAAATTTCCTCATAGGAAATAACAAAACATATTTTACAAGTTACATATTGCACAGGCTAGTAGAATGCCCAGAGATATAAGTGTTACGCCTGAATACTCAGGAATTACCCAGGTGGGGTAATGAACCTTTTCAGTTTATCCTAGTAAGTGTTTATAACGGTTCTGCATGTCTCAGAAAGGCATCACCACAGCTGAGAGTGTCCCACTACTTAGCTCCCTGTCTTCTGCAGGAGGAATCTGCAAACTGTAGCCAACAGATAAGCGTCTGTTTGCGACCAAGAATTTTTATCTGTTGCCTGGAGCTGTTCTTTTCTTTTCTTTTCTTTTCTTTTCTTTTCTTTTCTTTTCTTTTCTTTTCTTTTCTTTTCTTTTCTTTTCTCTTCTCTCTTCTCTTCTCTTCTCTTCTCTTCTTTTGTCTTTCTTTCTTTCTTTCTTTCTTTCCTTCTTTCCTTCCTTCCTTCCTTCCTTCCTTCCTTCCTTCCTTCCTTCCTTCCTTCCTTTCAACAAGCAGGAGATTTGAATAGTTACAGTAGAGACTCTGTCGTCATAACCTACATAATTACTATATGGCTCTTTTAGAAAAAGATTTAGTAAATTCCTCCCTCAGAATCTAGTGAAATTTAAAAGCTGAATAATTTGTTTAGAAGTTTTTTTTTTTAATCTCTTTTCTTAAATATCCCCACGTGTGACTGGCTTTATAACTGCAGTTGTACTTCCCTGTTATGTGTACTGAAAGGACAGGAAGAGAAGGAGGCAAAGGTGTGGCTGCTGACCTTTGTTTTCTCCCAGCTCAAAGCTGAAGGTGTACATGCTACATTTCTAAAGCTGTTCTTAAACATTTTGCTTCAAAAATAGTCAGTTTTAGTTCCAGTAAGATCCCTATCAGTTATGTTTGTATAGTTGATAAAATGACTTTTCCCAAATGAGGAACTGTAAGTCTGTTTTTAAAAGTGGCTCTACTGTATACTTTCAGCTCCTGAACTCACTACATCACATGTGATGTAGAAGGATCAAAGCTAGATTATTAAGTTCATTAGCATTTGTGTAAGCAATATTTTGTTTTGAACTTTTATGTTTTTGTTTATGTGTATCATAAAATTCTATTTTCTTTAACTTTAATCTTGAGCATTTTTATATAAACAACACAGTTTTCTAATGTGTAAGTCGTAGAGTCAGAGAATAGAGTTAAGTTAAAGTATTTTGTAGTCTTAACTTTTTATAAAGTGAAATTATAAAAATAATTTCCACGGCCCTGCCATCTTAAACTCCCTTCCTTTCCCTCTTAGTTACTCTTAACTCCTGAGATGATGAAGGCATCCCCAGCTTTGGCTCACTGTGTGTTTGATTTCCTTGAGAACAAAGCCTACAGTAAAGGGAAAGGTGACTTTGCTCGCAAGGTAAGCCTGCTGTTGGATCTCCTCTTCCGACACTCTTCCGTGCTTCCTTTTTGATAGAGGAAAACTACAGATTTGCACGTGTTTTAAAATGATATGTTAAGTGCGTCTTGGCATGGTGGCTTCAATCATTGCACTGTTGCCTGGAGGATCTGTTAATCCCAAAAACGGGAGGGGAAAGACCGCCAATCCAAATCATCCTGGCCAAATTACTCAGGTGGTTAATTAAAGCAAGCTTTTTTATTTGTGTATATTGGCTGTCGTCTCTCCCCAGAAGTGGGGTTCAAGAGATCAGCATTGGATGTGAGGAAGAGGTTTTTATTGCTCAGGGGTAGGGGGTTTCCAATGGCAGATTTGGTGGGCAAAATAGGTGGGATTAGCATGAAAGAAAAACTTAAGTATAAGGTGGTCATAACAGCCTTTAAAACAAAGGTAAGGTCGCAAGATGACTTTAACAACTTTTTGAAACAAAGATGTGGTTGCCATTTCCCACAACAGGAGCACAGAACCATTTGTAGTTAAGGTTACAGGTGGGGCCTAGCCAGTCCTTGAGAAACAGATTTTGTCAAAACAGGAATGAGCCTAGTTTGTCTTTGACTATAAAGTGGCTTTCAAGCCTAAGATGAAGGCAGACTGGTTCATCTTACCTTATGTACAAGCTCACATTATGATCTAGTGGAGCTTGAAAAAAGGAAAAACAAGAGAACAAACTTAGTCCATTAGGAAACCTAAAATAGGTTACAAGCTATTTATTATTTTGAGTTGAAATGTTCTTTATAGGGAGGAAATGTCTTTTATTTGAATTAAAGATGAGAAAAAAATGTTAAATAGGATGTGTTCTGAAAGTATTTTTACCTGCTGAGTGGAATGTTTGTTATTTAAAGTGTTTTAGTTCATTTAAAAATGGAACTAGACCTGTTTTTGGAATTATGTATTGTGGTATGAACAGAAGCCTTGTAAACAGGCCTGCAAAGCCCTGTTCTTTCTTTGCTAGCTACCTTCATGGTATTCCTTTTCATTTTGCTACTTTAGTTTTCTCAAGAAATGAAGATGTAATTCTTTATTTTAAGCCAAGGCATAAATCAAGTAAGATATTATTCTGTGTTTAAACGTGTCTTACAGATAACTAATGAATGTTTGCAGTTAATTATAAGAGCAGAGGCAGAAGTAATAGAATTTAGGAAGATATGCAGTAACCCTTTGCACATTGTTGGAAGTCTTCGATGAATTTAAAATAAAAACAGAAAAGCTTCTACCATCCTTCCAAGTCCTTCCTCGTCATTAAAAACGAAAAGGAAAACATTTAATTGGGTAGCTTACAGTTTCAGAGGTTCAGTCCATCATCATCATGATGAGAAGCATGGTGACATGCAGGCAGACATTGTATTGGAGAAAAAGCGGAGGGTTCTACATCTTGATCCACAGGCAACAGGAAATGAACTGTGTGCCACACTGAACATAGCTTGAGTAAAGAAGACCTCAAAGCCCACTCGCTCAGTGACATACTTCCTCTAGGAAGGCCACACACACACACCCACTCCAACAAGGCTGCATCTCCTAATGGTGCCACTTCCTTTGGAGGCCATTTTCTTTAAACTACAACATAACGGATGCTAACATTCCTAAGTTGAATGTTTTAAAAATAAATTCTATATATAGACTTTAAAATAGTAAAGTGTATATGTATGTGTGTGTGTATGTGTGTGTGTGTGTGTGTCCATACATACATACATAATGTGCATGTGCATATTTTCATACTCTTTGTGCAGAGTGGTTGCATTCATTATCCAACCTTAAATGTTAATAGGGATGTGTTCCAGTCTTCTCTTAGGTATTTTCCGTTTTATGATTATTTTAATTTTAACAAAAGAATTGATAAGTCTTCTGAGATAAAAGAAATTTTATGTTAAATATACATCGTCTTTTTATATAATCAGCAGTAGTACATATATGTTAATTGCATTTATATTTTTAATTATTAATAAAGTCTAAAGACCCTCCTAAGTAGCCATTAGATTCATCTATAAGCATTTTATGAGGGACTTTCCACAACTTGAGAAGTATCTTAGAGACTATTACTTTTCCCTATTTCTTTTTTAAAAAAGGAAATCTGTAGAACAATTAATAGAATAATTGCCAAGCAGCCTTTCTCTCACTTAGATGTACCTTTTTTCTGCTGTTACATTGTGATGCGAAATCATTTTTGCCCATAGTGAGAAGTATAAATTTAAGTTAAAATCCCGTTGTGTGTTGTGCTACTCAAACAGAGAACTGAGTCGAGATGGCACCTTAAAGAACAGAAATGTATGGGTTCGGTGTGCTTGCGCTGGCCTCCATGATTTACTCTTGTGCCTCGTGGTTTGAAAGTTTGTTTCTTGTCTGTTTTCAGAATATTTCAGAACACTTTCTAGGTCTGTTTTCAAATAAAACCTGTGTTTGTAGAAGTAATCATAAGATGGACTCTTATACTTATGAAGGTCTCTTTAGTGAATATTACGTTATATTAAATGTTGCAATTTTCTCATTATTTGCGTGTCTTAAGTGTGATAGATATTTGATAGATATTCTCATAAGGTCCTTTCTTAGAATCCTGCATATCAGGCTGGACATGGTGGCACAAGCCTTTAGTACCCGGCACTCAGGAGGCAGAAGCAGGCAGATCACTGAGTTCCAGGCCACCATGGTCTGCAGAGAGAGTTCCAGGACAGCCAGGGCTACACAGTGAAACCCTGTCTTGAAAACAAAGCAGCAGCAAAAATATAAATAAATAGATAGATAGATAGATAGATAGATAGATAGATAGATAGATAGATAGATAGATAGATAGATAGA
>CABHPR010132315.1:0-23946 GCA_902168415.1 Peromyscus melanophrys | reverse complement strand
TAAATAAATAAATAAATAAATAAATAAATAAATAAATAAATAAATAATTCTACCTGTGTATTCTTGATTAAGATTGAATATTCCATAAAGCATAGCAGCTTTATTGGTGGCTGTCTTACTTTTCTGTTGCTGTGATAAAACACCAGTGCAACTTCGATGAAAGAGTTTATGGAGCATATGGTGTCAGAGGGCTAAAGTCCATGGTGTCAGAGCAAAGGCATGGCATCAGGGACAGCTGAGAGCTTGTATCTTGATCTACAAGTAGGAGGCAGAGAGCACACTGCAAATGGCATGACTCTGTGAACCTCAACGCCCATTCCCCAACAAGTCCCAAACAGTTCCACCATCTATGGACACAGTGTTCAAATATATGGCCCATTCTCACTCAGACCATCACATTCCACTCTCTGTCCCCCATAGGCTTGTGGCCATACATAATGCAAAATGCATTTAGTCTCCATAGTCTTTCACATCTTAACGCAAAGTCCAAAGGCTCTTCTGAGTCTCAAGGCAGTCTCTTAACTGTAAACTCCCATAAATATTAAAAAGTAAATAACAAACTTCCAACATGTAATTTCACAGAATATACATCACCATTCCAGAAGGGAAGGTTGGAGGAATAGTGAGGAAATGCTGGACCAAAGCAAGATCAAAATTCAGGAGGGAAACTACAAATCTAGTAGCTGTAGTTCCATGTCTGGTGTCAAAAGGCCTAGGTGACCCCACCCTTCTGGCTTTGCTTACCTCAGCGAACTTCTCCCTCTTGGCTAGTCCAACTCTCTCTGTAGCTCTTTGGCAGATGTCCCATGCTATGGCAAGTATCTCACCATTGCTTTGGATTATGGTGGAAGTATGCAGTGGTTAATTCTATTTGCATCAATATTTATTTGGGAAGGTATTCAGAATTTCTTCAATAAGTAAACAGTGAAGGCTTATATTCCTGTCCTAACACTATCTTCCCCAGTCAAATTTTAAAATCATGTATATGCATTATCAAGATATATTTTAGGGTGCACCACGTCAACAGTTTTGTGTGTGTGTGTGTGTGTGTGTGTGTGTGTGTGTGTATAAATTTTTTAAATGCAATGAATGGCTTATCATTGACTAGAAAATCATTTCATCTTCGCATGGTTGCACTCTATAATTTCTTTGCCTCTGAGTTGTGTAACTGATCTGAATATAATTTCTTTTTCGCTTTAGATGGACACTTTTGTAAATCCACTTCGCAACTCTATGAGGAATGTTTCAAATGCAGTAAAATCCCTTCCTGATAGCTTGGCAGAGGGAGTGACAAAAATGTCAGACAACGTAGGCAGAATGTCAGAGAGGTTAGGTCAAGACATAAAGCAGTCGTTCTTTAAGGTAAGAGGATTCCCAGTGGAATGTAAAGCAAATTGTTGTTATGTCAGCTAACATGTATCGAGCTACTTCCCCAAATTTTCAGACAGACATCTATAAAAAAGAAAAGCTAAAGGGGCAAATTTATGTCAGAAACTGACACTAAAAAATCCTTTCATCAGTCTGTTGTGGTAGAATTTTAAAAATTCATTTATAATAAATATTTTAAATTAACAAAGTTAATATTTTGTATCAACTTATTACACTGAGCTATTTTGATTCTTAATGATGTAGATTCCTTTGCAAATAGATAAATTGTACTTGTAAATGAGTTAGACTTAATATTCACTCAATTTCTCCTGATTCAAACAGTGGAGGCCCATCAGATCAAAGTCAAGGGAGGTCCTCCCCTGGTCAGTGTGTGGGTGTGTCCTCATGTGCATACCCCTGGGTGGTACAGAAGTGACAGGAAGCTTTCTTATTACATTCCTAGACAGTGGGGTTCTACCGAATACCTTTGTTGCATTTTTAACTAACGCTTTTAAAATAATTTTGACATAGTTATTTTTTAAGGATGTTATCAAAGCTGTAAAAGACAAAGCATAAACACTTGAGTTGTTGTAAACATAGGTAATATCTAATTCCATGTGAATCTGAATGACATGTACACATATTTATTGAACACAGATTTTCCTTAATGTTAGAGTTCCTTTTCTGTTAAACATTGTGCTTTCAGTGGCGCTTTGTGCTTACATGTGTCTGTGGAAAAGTGAAGCATTGAAATGAGTGGCAGTATTACTTCTGCTGGTCTTGCCTCATATGACCTGGTGCAGAAAACATCATCGGACTTTCCCGGGCTTTAAACTACATCGTCTGTTTCCAGATGTTTTTCAGCTAACACTGGTTTTTCCTTCTTCCTGCTCATCAAATAATTGGTTAATTGCTTAAACCTGTTAACATACTTTCACGCGGTCTTAAAGTAAAAGCAGACTGCAGTGCTGTCCCCTGGCCATGTTGAGTTTAAAATTTAGAATGTTAAGCTTTGTTAATATGTTGCACCAAAAATCAAATCAAATGCTGGTGTTTGTTTTGGTTTATGGTGGTGGTAGGTTATTTCACTGTGCTAGTGTGTTAACTTTTTATTACTTTAAATGTATAGGTGCCTCCTTTAATTACGAAGACTGATTCAGATCCTGAACATTGTCGAGTCTCAGCTCAACTTGATGATAATGTGAGTTAATTTTTATTCTGTGATTTTATTGTAATATGTTTGGCAGATTTTTTTTTAAATAAATGTGCATGTTTCATTCATTCAGATTCCCATATTGGGTTAAGCATGGTGAATTCTTATGGACTGAGCATGTTTCTGATATCTACACTCTTAATTTAAAAAAAACAAAGAAAGAAACAGAAATTACTAGGGCCCTAGAAACCATATCCTCCCTTGCTGTTATAACCTTCTCCTCTACCATGGGTTTACCACTCTTTTCCCGGTCTTCACACTTTGTACTTGTAAATGAAACTACAAAGGGTATACCCCCTTAGTCTGTTGTTGTTGTTGAGCTTTGTGATGGTCTTCTATGCTGTGTCCTGTCGTGGTCTCTCTCAGTGTTTGTGTCTTTGTAATATGTGTATTGAATCTGGTAAGTTTGTATGTCGGATTATGCATAGAACTCTATGAACATTTTAGTCCATATCTCAAAACTGAAAAAGATAAATACATATTCTTCTATCTAGAAATTCAATTCCTGAGTCAGAAAATATATATAAATTCTATAAATTAAATTTTACTATGTGCTACTAAATACTTTTCCAGAACTGACTGTACCGCGTTGGCTGTCACCAGCAGCACATGAGAGTTTTCATGGTCTGCATATTGCTGAGAGCCAGCATTTGTATCTCTGTAACTCAGCCTTCTCGTGGTTGTGCTTCATGTAGATTCATGTGTGTTGGCCATTCATTCAGTGGCCTTATGGGTTTCTAGATCTTTTACTCATTTTCCTGTTGGCTCAGCTGTCTTTGCTTTTGTGTATTTTATTAGTGTGGATGCTGCATAGAATCTGAGTATGAGTTCTTTATTATATGTGTGCATGGTGTATGTGTGTATGTCTGAAATGCCCCCCCAATGTACTCTATGTAAATTGGCCTACCTTAGGCTCACAGTGATGCTGCCCTGTGGTTTTCCTTTACAGGCCCTCTCGTTTTACCATGGCAGCATTTAAATTTGCACTCTATCTGTGATTAATTGTATGTGTAGATTGGATAAGCATGCAGCTGGCCTAAGCACCATTTCCTGAAAGTCCATCTTAGCCACCTGTTTTGTTTTTTTCCTTATCTTATGTATTATATGTGTGATTCAGTTTGTGTGTGTTTTTGAATCTGTTTCAGCTCTGGTCTCTTAGATAGATTTATCTTAAAGTTACAATTTCCTTTCTCAGTTTCCAGATAGATTAGTTTACAATAAACTGTCTTGATTTTTTTTTTTTTTGCTTCTTCAAGGTCATTTTAGACCTTTCATGAGTTTAACAATATCTGTAAGCATCTTTTATGTGGATTTTATATTTTAACTTTTTTTCATATTGTCTTGTTCTCAAACTTACGTTGTTATTTTAATCACATAATTGAGCAGTATTTCTTCTACCACAATAATGAAATGAGTCACTCTCCCGGTGTGTTTAAGTTATAAACTGTCCATTCATGGCATAAAAACTATACTAATCAAATGCTTGCAACATAGTAGTAAAACTTTAAAACCCGTGCCTTTTCTCATTATTTAAGTTACAGAATTGAGGGAAAGTATCAAACTATCAAAAATTATAAAATGATCAGCCATTACATATAGTTCTAAATCAGTAACTATTTTCTACTGGCATGCATAATTTTTCACATAAAAGCATTCCAGCTGGTTTTTATTATTATTTTGCACTATTGAGTGAAGGCTTTCATGATTAAAGTATATTAATTTCTTTTTTCTTTTTTAACTGATAAAAACTTTCCGTATAACATATTCTGATCATGTATTTCCCTCCCCCAACTTGTCCTAGGTCCTTCCACAATCCACCCACCCAACTCTACAACCTATGTTCCCTTTCTTTCTTTAGAAAACAAACAGGCAAACAAACAAAACCCAGAATTTTTTAAAAAAATAAAAAATACAAGAAACCCACACATGCACAAAACCCCAAAGCCATAAAAACACAAAATTGGAGACCATAATGTACAAGCAAAAGGTCAGTAAGATAAAAAATGCCCAAACGGAGCAATATGTGGTAAAAGTCTGCAAAAATAATAGTAGCTTTAGGTGTACCAATTAAACTCTTCTAGGTTTGCTAACTGTATTCACTAATTAATTATACCAATTATATAAAATATACTAATATTAATAACATAATATTAACTGTGCCAATTGAAGCATAAAATTTCCATAAAGTTGTTCATTTTATAATGGTAGTTTAATTACTTAATGGGTTATACTTTAACTTCTTTTTCCCTGAAAATAGTTGTATATATATATATGTGTGTGCACGTGCGCGCGCGCACACACACACACACACACAAAAATCTTAATTAAGCAAAACATTCTTTGTTTCATCTGTTTAAATATAGATAATAAGAATACTTTTATTCTGTTTTTTGTTTGTTTGTATTTTTAAGAAGCAAGGTTTCTCTGTATAGCCCTGGCTATCCTGGAACTCACTCTGTATACCAGGCTGGCCTTGAACTCAGAGATCCACCTGTCTCTGCCTCCCAAGTTCTGGGATTAAAGGCATGTGCCACCACCACCCGGCCAAAATACTTTTTATTTTATGAAAAAATATTACCAGAAAATAATTATCTATTTTAATACTACATTACCAGAGTGCTAAAAATTAGAACTAAATCATATTTCTGTAAGATTATCATCATGAATCGACTTTGAGAAGCTTTTTTTAAAACTACAACCTTAGAATTTACTTAACATCACAGGGTTGTAAAATTCTGTGTTCTCTAAAAGTACCTGTTAGACATGTTTTTTCCTGAATTAAAATGCAGTGTCATCTTCTGAAGACTCTAATGTCATATACTCTCTGACATCTTAGGTGGTTGCTGTTCATTCAGTACAAATAGTCCTTCACAGTACGAAGCTTAACAGTGATCCTGATTTTTATGTCTCATTTTGTTTCCAGGTGGATGACAATATTCCACTCAGGGTAATGCTTCTTCTGATGGATGAGGTGTTTGATTTAAAAGAGAGAAACCAGTGGCTGCGAAGGAATATCAAGAACCTCCTCCAGCAGCTTATTAGAGCCACATATGGTGACACGATTAACAGGTGGCTGTTCTGCTTCCATTAGAGCCGATGTGACTGTCCGTCAGCTGTGCTTCCCTAGTGTTATCAGACACTTTTTCCTTGGAGCTTTTAAAGATCGTTAGCTCTCCTCTTCTAGAAGAGGCTTATCTCCACTCAAAGTGTTACTGTGAGACTTGTGTCAGTTGTATTTGCCTGCTAAGACTTTAAGCTTACTCTTTCAAATTTCTTAACTTTCAGAAAAATAGTTGACCATGTTGACTGGATGACCTCACCCGAACAGGTAGCTGACTCGGTGAAGCGTTTCAGGTATATCTTAAGACATAGCGCCAAGTGTAGCATTGCTATACGTACTTGTCTTTTAGCTTAATGGTTGTGTTTCTTTCCTGGTCTTAACACTGGTTTGGATGAACAAAGACTTATGAGACTTACAATACATATTTGGGGCTGGTGAGGTAATTTGGACAGTAAAGGCACTTGGCACACCAGCCTGGCGACCTGAGTTTGATCTTCTGAGTCCACATAAAGATGAAGGAGGAGTCTGCTCCTCTGCATCTGTCCTCTGACCTCCATGTGTGCTGTGGCCCTTGTGCGCCCCCCCATATGCCTACCATGCATATGCACACATGATAAATAGAATACATAAGCCTCTGTTCTGTGGAGCTATTGACTTTTCTAAACTAGACTAGCAGAGATGCAGAGGGAACATTTTTAAAGCGATAGGTGAGATTTATCACATAGAACAGCTTTAAGATCACTGAAATAGTATTAGAAAAGCTGGGCCTGGCAGGATAGGGGTAGAGGCAAGAGGATCAGAGGTTGAAGATTAGTCTTGACTTATGTTGTGAATTCAGGTGCCAGCCTGGGCACTTGAAAACCCTGTTTCAAAAACTTAACATTTTCTGTCATAGAAATTACTAAGTGAAGAGTTTAGAAAATTGTATCTGACACATTAATCTTTAATGTCTGAGGACAGTACAAATAAAATAACATTGACACATTGACACAGTAATTTTTAGGTTTATATTGCAAAATGTATTCAGAGCACTCTGTCAGTCACCGAGGAGGGAGAGATAAGATGCAGTTTCTTCAGAAGAACACAGAAAGCAAATAGAGAAGTGAGCCCTCTGTAAATGTGAAGATAGGCAATGCATAGGGGTTCCTGGCGTCTCTACTCCGATGTAAGGATGGGCTTACCCCTCTGTAAGTGTGAAGACAGGCAGTGCATAGGGGTTCCTCACATCTGTACTCCGATGTAAGGATGGGTTAAGAAGGGAACTGTCAGTGTTGTACTGACTTGCTTCTCCCTGATTTTATATTCTTTTCATCAGGTGTGCATTTTGCCTTCACTTTGCTGTGAGACAGTAGAGGGTTAGAGAAGGAAAGTAGTTTGCCCAAAGGCTCTGGGTATAGAAAAGGAGGAATCTCTTTTCTGATCAGAAGCTAAGTTTCTCCCTTTTGTACTGTATTGTTTCCAGAGTTGGACTACCGGTCCTGGTGTGTTCATTTAATTAGGGCCAGTGAATCCTGTAGCAGTAATTCTCAGCCTTGAGTGTAGATTTCACTCAGCTGGGGACGTTTACCCCATGTGGATCCTTTCTCTAGAGATGATTGGATTGTCTTAACAGGTAGAAGGTTTTCACAACAAAGGTGGTTTTATCTCCTTACAGCCAAGGTGTTTCTAGTGCACATTAAGATGATTTCTCTGCAGGCATGGCCAATAGCGATGGGTGGGGCTTAGCATATTTGTAGAATATTTGTATTGACAGGATGCCTCAGGGTCAAAGGTGGATTCTGGTCTTCTAGGGAGACTCGTTTCTCTTTTTCAGTCCAGGTCTCCTTGGGCCAGACAGCAAGAAGCAGGATTAAAATCCTTGGAAGATGGAGAATAAGCTGTTTGTGTGGCATACATCATAGGCATCAGCTTGAGATTCGTGCTGGCTGAGTTAGATGGGAATTGGAATGGCCTGGCCAAGAGAGACTAGCTGTTAAGCTGCTAGGCTTTCCAAGTTCCGGACGCTGTGGGTGGATTTGAATAAAATGTTGACTTAGCACATGCCCACTTTGGAGTTTAAATGTCTGTCATGTGTTGATCCACATACTCCATTTTATTAGTGTGTGTGAAGTACTAGGGAGCCAGAATCTATCTGCTGCTCTTTTGTGTCTGTATTCTTTTATGCTTAAATTAAATACTGCTCTTAGATAATGTTTGTTACTGTCTATGTAAAATTTTAGAAATGCTATCTTGGTTTGAATATTTTATTTCTTAGCAGTTTGTAATAAAGTTATCAACCATTATCATTAGAAAATGAAACTACTTACAAATATTATTTAATTTTTTTAAATAGAGATGCATTTTGGCCCAATGGCATTTTAGCAGAGACTGTTCCATGCAGAGATAAAGCTATCCGAATGAGAACAAGAATTGCAGGAAAAACAAAATTATTTGCAGTTATGCCAGGTAAGTGAACACATTTGATTAAAATTTGATTTATTTGTATTTCTTCTGACTTTTTGACATTGACACTATGCTAGTTTAGCTCATTTTTTTGTTATTATACTGACTACCAGATGATGGCTTGCTATCTACTGGGCACTATGCGAGGCATTTCTCATATATGCTCACAAATCCTCTTAACAGCCCTTTGAAACAAGCCACTATTAACTTTATCATTTTGTGTATGAGGAAACAGCTCCAAGTCAGCCACCCAAGATTTGTAGTTAGTGAGTATCAGCATTCTGACTCATCTTCAAATGATAAAAAGCTTACTCTGCTGCTTGGAAACGTTTTTGAAAATTATGTAAAGACAACATGACAGATGGATGGGCTGATACAAATATGAGTGTGACTTGGGACTAGTAGGCCATGGCCTAGGGGACAGCCTGTTGTTTTTTCTGTTGTTGTTTTAAAGAAAGGCATGAGTATGGTTGAGGATGTAGCTCATTGGCAGAGTGCTTGCCTAGCATGCACAAAGCCGTAGAGATCCCGAGCACTGCATATAGTAGGCGTCACAGCACATGCTTTGTATCCTAACACTTGACTAGCCTGGTTTACATGAGACCCCATCTTAAAAAACAAAGTGAAATTTGAATTTTTCAGAAAGAATGTTTAACTTAGAATACATGTCCATTTACATGCAGTTAACTGATAGATCCTTATAGATAGATTATTAATCCTTATTAACACATAACTGAAATGAGTATTCTGTTGGTCTTATTTGAGTATTTATTTGTGATACTGCATTAACATAGGTTTACTTGTCCTTTATTTTTCTCTCAGAAAGAGAGCCTGTGACCAGTGGGCTTTTATGGCCTGGAGAAGGAGATGGTAGTTTTGTCCCTGTGTCACGAGTATCTTTAAAAATGCAGAGCTGTAAATAAATGCCTAGATATATTGTACCTCTGTTTTAATTGTGGATATAGGGAATGGACAAGATGGATTTATAAGTTCTTTCATCTCTTGTTACCTGCTTTTCTGCTTTCAATTTTACTTTGTTTCTTTCCTTCATTTTCTTATTTTTGAGATGGAGTCTCACGCAATGGTTCAGGCTGATCTGATACTTACTGTGTAGCCCATGCTGACCTTGACCTCAGTGTAATGCTGCTTCAGCCTCCCAGTCCTGGGATTAAAGACACGAGCATAAGCTAGTATGCCTGACTTTTTTTATGACTTAAAATTAGATTTTCAGTGTTTAGTTTTCTATCTTAAGTTAGAAATCTGCCACATTGCTTTTACTTTCCCATATGTGGTTAAGTATGGTGGCATAAAGTAAAGAAATGGCACTTTGGAAAAATTAAAAGAAACAGTAACTTAGGCTGTTCCTCAGTGTCCCAGTAAAGCAGTTTGTGCTGTGGCCGACACAGCTGCAGGTACTCGTAGTCACATAGGTACGCATTGGACCTGGACCGAATCGTGTGCCAGGCGTTTGTGCACGTTGCTTTCCTTTCCTAAAGCTGATATTCTTTGAGGGGGAAACAACAAACAAAACAAAGCAATAAACATAGTGTGTTAGCTAGTGATCAGATCTAAAGAGAACGAACAGTAGTAATACAGCAGAAGAGAAGAGGTCATGTCAGGTGAGTTCAGCTGCAGAGAGAATTGCCAGGGAAGGCCTTGCTGCGAAGAAGACCTAAAGAAGTTGAGGGTAGATGAAAACTGTGATTTTTATGTATACTTAATCCTATGTTTTGTAGTAGAGTCACATATTTGTGCTAAATTACAGTGTTTTTCTGCTTAGATACAGACCTTTTGGGAGTTACAAGTTTTTGTATGTTTTTAAAAATTTAATATTAAAAACTTTGCAAGTAAACATCATACACCAAAATTAACCAGATGCAGAGTCTATACATTTCACTGAATTTCTGTACAGTTAGAATAGCCATTCTTTCACTATTGAATATGTTTTTATGCATTTATCTACCACAAAAAGAAAAATCCACAACAGAATTAGAACTAGAAAAACAGCTTTATATCATCTTTCATACCTCATGTCTATTACCCGTTTTCAGCCTTTCCTCATCTAATATTTAGCCTTTCTTGTTTTACATGTTAGGTAGTACAGACATGTACCTTTGTTTATATATATACACATTATTGACTAGTTCCACATATGAGGGATAACACGGGGTTTTTTTCTCTCTCTGTGATTGTGTGACCTTGCTTATTTAATATTATACATTCTAAGTCTGCAAACTGCTAAATTTTTCTGTTTCTTTCTAACAGCAAAATACTGGTTTGTTTTATTCTTGGGGCGCTTATGAATAGTTCCAAGACACTCGTATGCAGTTATCCAGTGTTCTATCTGTGGTACTTTGGTGGTGTTCATGTAAGCTCCACACTTACTTGACCTCATAGTGATGACAACTTTTCCATTATTTTTGTTTGTTTCTTTTTGTTTTTCGAGACAGGGTTTCTCTGTGTAACAGCCCTGGCTGTCCTGGAACTCACTCTGTAGACCAGGCTGGCCTCAACACTCACAGAAATCCACCTGCCTCTGCCTTCAGAGTGCTGTGATTCACGGGAAAAGGGCACCACCACCTGGCAGCTTTTCCATTCTTTACTTTCTTGTACAGGAGTTCTAAACTTCAGCCACGTTTCTCTACTCTCATTTCTTACCACTTTTTATTTACTTCTGATTTGTTTTTTTAAGTTCTATTTACCAGGGATAATCCTTAATTTCCTTGTCCCCATCCTCGTCTTGTCCAAAGTAACAAAATCTACTACAGTCATTGTTTCTGCAAAGGACATTTTCTTGTTATTTCCCTGTAAAGATCGACACTGTGGACATCTTACTAAAGTCTTACAAATCTGTATAACTATAAGGATATTGATTATTAGAAGTCTTTGTTTAGTGGTTGGTGGGGAGAGTGAGTATTACATGGGAAATAAGAGATAGGATTGTGACTAGGAACTGAAACCTGGGAGTATGGCTCTTAACTTTGCTGTGTCTTGTCTTTGTGTCTTTAGTGTTAGTGGGTAGATGATGCTAGATGCAGATTCGCAGAGGCTTTAAGACTATTATACATAGCTCATTAACTAGATACCTACTGTTTATGAGTTGCTCTGCTGTATGCTTTGTAGAGCCTTGATTTATGGTCATCGTTTAGGTATGTATTTCCTTTTTCTGAAGAATGAATATGTATATTTTTCTCTACTTCATACAGATGAACTGAAGCACATTATTGGAGCTGAAACAACACGGAAAGGTATTCTTCGTGTTTTTGAAATGTTTCAGCACAACCAGTTAAATAGGAGAATGGTGTATGTCTTCCTAGAAGGCTTTTTAGAAACCTTATTTCCACAGTATAAATTCCGTGAACTTTTCAACACACTGCATTCAAGGTCAAAGCAGATGCAGAAATATAAACAGAAACTTCAAAGTACTCAAGCGCCTTCTTTACAGAAAAGGTGACACTCCAGCCTGTAAAGCTGGTGTTCTTCTTGTCCAGGACTGATGGTGTGGACAGCTCTTTGGGGTGTAACTCACATACTGTTGCGTCTACAGCAGTCTTTCAGTGTCTCAAAACAGATCACTAGTACATCCATAAGACTGGGTCTTCTCATTCTCATCTGTAACCCAGCCAATACCAAGAGAGATTCCTGTGTCTTAAATGATTTGGTGCATAATTTGCAACATTGAGAGGATACTGCCCCCATCTCATTCAAGAATGGAGTTGCTCTCTTCTGTTCCAAACGAATCAGCATTCTCTACCAGTGACGAAGTGCCAGAGTGTATGTATGAGTGCTAAGGAAAGCACAAAGCAATGGGTCAGAGGTCACTAGTTTGGTTAATAGTTGGAGACTGCAGTGTGTGATTGGGAGAGGTCTGTTTCCCTTGGTGATCTTGTGGGTCATTGTCAGCATTTTGATATCATGTGGGTCAGCAGGTGAGTGATCTTTAGAACAGATGTTCCAAGGTCTGGGAAAAGTGACAGAATGCCCTCAGTGTAGGAAATAACCCTTTCCCAAAATTACAGTTTTGTTGTGTAAAGTAAAGCACTATAAAATAGAACCAATCAAAACTAGAATTTGATTGGATTTATTATTCATTGGTATAAATTTTCATTGATTTTTATGTGCTTTAAGGGCTCACCTTGCTCTTAAGGTACTCAACTCTCTACTTTTCCTTTGGCATTCTGTGCAGAAGAAGCATGTGGTAGCTCTAAGTTCAAATTTTTTAAATCTTTTAACAGATTACTGATTATATAGAAGGGGAATTATTTATTGTAAGAACTGCCAAATACATTCTGTCCTAAAAATTGGAAATTTAAACAGTACTCTATTAAAAGTTACCATATGATAACTTTAATCATATGATCTAGACATGCCTTAGGTAACTACCGACATAGCAAATCAAAGGATTAATGAGCTTATAGTCCTATGTAAACATACAAATGCCTAATTCTACTATGTGTACATATATGAAAATAAATAATGAAAACAGAACTGTACTATTTTTTAAAATATGCTTTTATTTATATTTCGCATAATGTAAAATTCTAAATAAAGCTAGTACACAAAACCCTTTGGTGTATACATTTAACTCCCTAATATAATTTTATATATCAGTGAAACAAAATACCTTTTCTAGTTTTGAAGCCTTTACATTTCCTAGTATTCCCCCATTTTGTCCATTAAGAAGTCTTCATATCCCATGTATGCAGGATTTCTGTACTTTTAAATACTTCCAATGACTAAGGGTTTGGATACATCAGCTCTTTTTGTTTTAAAAATATTTAACACTAAAACCTTAAAATAGTGAAGCTACTTTTCAGACCACTGAGCCAGTATCCTGGTATTAAAAGAACGTTTGGGTGCTCACAGTAAAGGACAGAGTACTGATATCCCAGTTATTTGGGAGCTTTAAGATTGGAACAAGATACTCGTGTCTTGCTTTCACTTAGATCCTTCCCACCCAGGAAGGCCTGTGAACAGAGGGAAGCCTTCCTGTAAAGCTCTATGATGTTTATCAGTGCTGTTGTGCATATTTGTAGTATGCATATATTCAGCATGTGTTGCATGTCTTTCAGAATTACGTAAGTAAAACCCTTTTTCTTGCAACTTGCAAGTAAGAAAAGATTCTGTTTCTCTGGTGGAAGAACTATTTCTGGTACTCACCATATATCCTGTCCTTGCCCTGCCAGCCCCGCCCTGTGCCCCAGGCCCCAGGCTTAATTGGATGTGTCAGACACATCTGTAGGGAGCATCAGCATGGCCACAAGCGCAGTGATGTTCATACATCATATCCCTGCCCGTTTCAATTATATTTTTACATGAATAAATCTAAGTATATACAGAAGGATTCATGCAAGAGCCTAGTGTGTACATGTGAAATGCATTTCTATATAAAGTGAGAAAACTTGACTGTTAACCAGGGGGACAAAAGGTCATATAAAATGCACATTCTCCTAACAGCCCTGCAAGACAACTGCAGTCATACCAAAACAGAACAGAGGGAAAACACAGCCATTTGAGTAAATGTTTTTACAGTAATTTTTTGAGAAGAGTTTATATTTCAGGAGCAGAAATGTCTGCACAGCGGAGAGTAGGGCTGTGGTATGGCTGCAGGTAACCTATTGAGTGACTTGGTCCAGCTGTGTAGAGTATTTAATCCAGAAGCCAAATGCAGTATGCCACATGTACTCATGTTGTTATATTTCGTGCATTTATTGCACGTGTGAAGAACAAATACACCAAGAGGCTTTATGTCCTCTGATGTTAAGTTTCTGAATGGTTTTAAGTCAGTGGTGCCTTTAGGCAAGGACCTTCAAAATTAATCATTCTTTTGGGTTTTCTGATTTTTTTTTCAGGTAATGTGTAACTAATTAGAAACCATCACAGCTTATTCACCTAAAATTTGATTGTATAACTTAAACATAGCACCCAGATGACTATTTCTTATCATTAAGGTATTCCATGTAATTGCTGGAAACAATTGTGCCATTGACCAATGGATGCACTTCCTTAGCCTTAATTTAAAACAAACAAAAATTCTTGAATATTTCAGTTTGATCACTATGAGTTTGTGCTGCAGATATTTGGGGGAAAAATAAATCAAACAGTTAAATGTGACCTGAAAGTGTACCAATTTTTTAAAAATTAAGAACAACATAAATTTCACAATCTAAAGTTTTAATTTTGTGCAATATTTTCATTTAATGCATGTTTATTTGAGTAATTGTAAAATAAGTACATTTTTAATGTTTTGAGATATAGTTGTGTCTTCTTAATCCAACAACTTGATTCCGTTGTTGCTGCACCTTAATTAAGGACTTGTTTTAAAAGTCTTTGTCACTCGTGAGTGGAAATGTTGCTTATGGGAGCATGGCTCCTGTATGATAAGGGAGAACTGAAGAGCACACTTTAGGGTTTTAACTGTTAGAAAATTACCTGTGCATATCACTGTACATAAGTGTCAATTGTGCCTAACTGCTCTATCACTGCTCTCCTTCCTTAACAAAGGGGAAATCATCAGAATGTCAGTTATTTTTATTAACTACAAAGATTAAAATTTTGATTTGGTTTGTGTTATGTTCTGTCCATTAGAAAATACTAATAAAGTATTAACAAACACTTTCATTGAGTTTATTTGGCAATATGTGCTATTTTTAAAAATGCTTGCTCAGTAGTCTTGTTTGTACAATCTCTGTTCTTTAATTTCAATTTAGAAATTGAGCAGTCCAGTTCCAGGAATATAGGTGAGCTACTGAATAGTTAAAACTAGCTGGATTTAATTTTTTTCTTTTATGAGGTAAACCATTGGCTATACAGTCTTCAAGAAACTTTATCTTTTCCTGTCACCTAAAATTATATAGTGATTATTCCAAAAGACAAAGATCGAGAAATAGTAATCCATTACCAAGTTGTATTCTATGTCATTTGAAATTCACATTTTGACTGGTATTTTAGACATGTTTTATTCTAAAGACAGTACTTGGTTGGTTACATATAAGCCTCTTGGTCTAGATCCACAGACTGGTCGGACATCAAATAAATACCTATTACCTCACTATGAATTGGTGTACTATTTCTTAGAACAATACCTTAAATATCAGTCCCTTTAAGATGTGCTCTGACAGGACTGTCCATAGTGTTCTACAGAATGCTGCAGTAGTCACATGCAGAGCACTGTACCAGGCTCTGAGGGCCTCTGAAAGCTTTCCCTGGGCTTACCCCTTTCCTAAGCTTCAGTGATCACACAGTCTCTGACATCAGCAGTTAAGGATCATGTTTCCAATGTTGAGCTAGGATAGTCACTGGAGAGTTGTAGTGTCTTTGCTTAGGAAATGTGAATTGTACTGGAACAACAAAAAATGTGGATTTGGGACATAATAATTGTTTAAATTGTTTGTAAAATGCCCAGTCTTTGGGAGGAAACAGAAAATATGGTAAATAAATAAAGAGCTGGTTGGACAGCAGATGTTAAAGTGGAATTTGGCTGAGTACCAGAATAATGAAGGGGGCTTGACTGTTTCCTCAAGAAAATGAGAAAGGTGCTTGCCATAGAATTCTTTGTCCTGCTAGAATCAAGCCAGTAGTAACCAGAAAATTCATGAAGGAAAACACATTTCGATTTCTAAAATGTTTGTGCTGGACGTTAACTCATGTATATAATGACAAATAATGTGCTTGATTCAGGAAATTTTGTAGGAGCTCAGAATGAAAATTGTACTTCTCAAGTCATGCTTATCAATGCAGTATATGAGAAATAATATTAAATGTGATCTTTTAAGCTGGGGTGATCTTTAAGTATTAAGAATGGACTAAAACAATAGAAGTATGAAGTATGTGTTGGAAGTCCCCATGGTTCTTCTCCCCCACTCCCCCATTCACTAGAAGCCTCAGACCACAGTAATGGGGTAAGTAAACTAGACAAAAGACAAGCAAAGCTTTTCATGAAGTATGGGAGTGACAAGCTTAAACTGCCAATGGTTCCTCTCAGGGAAGTTACACAAGGTGCACTTAATTCTCCCAGCAAGGACTTAGGACAAAATGTGAGATATTTTGAGACTTTGTGCCTAAGGCCATCCCATTCCTTGCTTCCTGACTTTTACCAAAAGTCCAGACTCAAAGGAAACTTGCTCTATATGGACTATGGTTTTCATACAGTCAAGGTTTAATGAGCTGTTTTATTAGTTGGAACACTCCTACAACAAAGAAAGTTCTCAGACAGTTGAGAAGGGGTCAGCCCGACCGGCAGCGCTTCCTTCAGGGCAACAGCCAGGCCAGCTCTACTACCTCTTTAGCAGTTGTTCCAGGGAAGGGATGAGAAGTTGTACAGTATTGGAGCATCCACACCCTCAAGTGGAAACATGGCAGAAACAAATTACATGAAGATGAAATTGATGTTTGTTGCAGTCCAAGCAACTGGAAGAATGACATTTATTTTCAATGAAGATTACCAGAGCGAACAGTTAATCCATGGTCTCAGCAGCCTTACCAGGTACAGGTGCAATTTGTCTTCTCCAGTCTATGGGTGGGACTTGCTTGTTTTGCAGCTGGGAAGTACTAAAGCAACCAACCCCAGATGGTCTGGCTTCTCAGTACTGGCACTGGACATTCCGGGTGTTTCATACTTGTGGCAGGCATCCTGACAACATTGATGGGGCCATGGCTGAGGGCTTGTGGTTTCCCTAATAAAAGATAAATGAATCCCTAACTGCCTTGAGTAGGGTAGGGTGAAGGCAGAAGCACCACGCATTTTCCTTTACCTTCATATCATAACCACTCCACAACTGGGAGTACAGGGCATGAAGAAATATGCTGGCTTTCAAGGTCCACGGAAGTGTGCGACAAATGGTTACAAGAGAAAATTGATCATTTATTCCATAGCTTACTACTTAATAACTGAGTGGTGTTTACAGAAGGTTTTTTTTTTTTCCAAATGCCTAGTAGCCTTTATATTTTGAGTCTGTCCTTCTAAAGCTTGAAAATTCCTTTGCTGTATTCTTTGCAAGTAAACACATTCCTAAATGCTTCTGTCTTGACTTTTCCTTTGGTGGGTAGATGTCCTCCTGGGATGCCAGGTGATGGTACTACAAAATGCCCCTCACTGGCCCCAGGCACACCTGCCCCCAGTGACGAGTCCATGCCGACTCTGTTTTCCGTCACTGAGTCCCTGTGTCTCCCTGGGTCTTGGTAAACTTGGCTCCGGTTTTGATTAGTGTAAAGCTGCTTTATTTCTTACTTGATAGAGGCAGGGTTCAGAGCCAATTTTTGTGGTTTGATCCTCTTATCAAGCAACCATTTGTCGATTCTTCTGCCTGTCCTGAGGGCTAATAATCTCAGACAACAGCTGGTCTCACCCACAGGATTTAGTTGTTGATGTTTCAGCCTGTATCAGTTTTTTCTATATGTGATTAAATCACCTATTTGTCTTACTTAGAAAGTACTATGAACTTTAAAAACTGATCAAGAAAAGTGTTTTTTATGTTTGCTGGGAAACAAGTAGCTCCATGCTCTTTCATCTCCTACAAATTGGTAAGTTTGTTCTTGGATTTTTGACTTATGGGTGAAGTTGTAAAAGTGCATGTGTGTGTCAGTGTGTTTTGTGTTTGCACATGTGAATGTAAATGAAAAGGCTTTTTGTCCTTGGAAGAGTAGCCTTTACAAGGGTAGTTGTTGACCTTGTGTTCAGCCGTCAGACCCACACAGTATCTCTCAGCCTCTTAATGAGGTACAGAAACTGGCCATTTCTCTGCACTACTGAAGATAATCTGAAAAGACAGACTAACTATTAAGTAGAAAAGGATGCATATAGAGATTTACCAAAAAAAAAAAAAAAAAAGTGCAATTTGTTTCCTGTAGTTTTGAAGACTTGAGGCAATTGTCCTTGGTTTTATAATGACTCCATTAAGAATGTGATCAGGAATGAGCTGGCACATTTGAGAGACTGCTGCTAGCTTGTGTGACTTCATATTAACCTGTAGCCTGTTGAACAGTTTGACTTTTCTTTTTCTTCAGAAGGCAAAAGATGAACCAGATTGTGGGCAGATGCTTGGTGTTACAAGCAGAACATTCATATATCCTGAAATAGGAAGGCACCCATCAAACTCACCCAGCATCTCTAGGAAACTTAAGACTCAGCTAAAACTCTTATCATGTGTAGGAAATGTTTGAGATAGACTCTCACTATGTAATTCAGGTTGGTCTCTCTCCACCTCACAACCTCTCTGCCTTAGCCTTCTGAGTATTCCATTTACAAGTATATACCAACACACTCAGCAGGTTGTCTTAAGTTTGACAGAGACAAATAAACATAAACGGGCCACTTTAAGTGGAATTGCTCTAAGTTTAAGAGAACCAAATGATTTTTAGGACTCAAAACAACAAAAACAGTAGTGAGTAAGTTTGCTAGCCCACCTGTTGGTCTCAATGGCTGGATTACAAGAACTGAAGATATGTATCTTATCAAATAACTGCAAGAAGAATGCTAATAGCATTTGGTTTTTAAAATAAAATACAAAGTCTTTATAATTTGATATGTAAATATTAAAGAAGCTTAGGTAATACTAAACAGTGTTTGGATAAATTATATGGGTTTGATAATTTCCATTTAAAATAACGATAGGCATTTGTCCTAAAGTGAATGAATAGCAATATTAAAGTTTCTAGTCATGTGAAACTTGGTTGTTTCTTTCTAATGGAAAGCCCATTTTAAATACTGAATTCCCTATGTTGTTCAAGGAAGGGTTTTTGTTTGTCTTTCCTAAAGGTTTAAGATTCTGGTAATATAAAAAATTTTTTAATGTATTCAATAACTTTTTTCCCTAGTCTCACAGAACATTTGAGAACCTCTAGACTCAATATTTCTTGTCATATATATCTGATGATACCCTTTCACCATGATTCTTTCTTACACCCTTCCTACTCCTGCTAGTCCCCTTTTCTTTCCAATTACCGCCCACCCCCCTTCTGTTTTTATGGCTTGTTGGTTGCCCACTGCATTGAATTAGGGCCATTTGCCTGAGCATGGAGGGAGTTTATTTCTCTGAGCAAGAACAACTTGACCAGCAGCTTCCAAAGAGGAATATGACACCCCCCTCCCAGTTCCCCAGTGACTTTAACAGTAATGTTAACAGAATCATTTTCATCTGTGTTGTTTGGATGCATCACAGTTCATCTATCCATTCACCAGTTGGAGGACAATTGAGTTATTTTTAAGGTTTGGATGATTATGAATAAAACTGCCGTGAGTATAAGAATGAACTCTACATCCTGAGATTTTCCTGGATATTAAGAGTCATCTGTTAATCATGTGATGATGTACGATGGAACTACTCTTCAGAAAGATAAACCATGAAAGGGGTGAAGGATGACCTTCATGACCATCCAGCTATGCCAGTGCAAATGAAACCCCAAGAAGAAGTCTGTAGTAGTAAGTTTCTCTGGTCCTGCCTGGCCCTACTGTCAGGACGAATCTCTCCCACCTACATCCTGCAGCTCCTTGGTCCCAAGTAAACAGAGGCTTATATTAATTATGAACTGGATGGCCTATGGCTCAGGCTTCTTGCTAGCTAGCTATTATAACTTAACCCAGGTCTATTAATCTATGCATTGCCACGTGGCTTTGGGGCTTACTGGTATTTTCATATCTTGCTTCCCCTGGCGGTGGCTCACAGCGTCTGCCCCACTCTCCTTTCTTCTCTCTCTCCAGTTGGAATGTACCACCTAGCATTATTCTGCCTCACCATTGACCAAACAGCTTTCTTTATCAACCATTCAGAGCAACACTCACAGCATACAGAAAGATATCACACAGCAGAAGTCTGGATACCCCAGGATTGTTTGTACTTCCTGACTGGAGAACACATTAATTGTGCAAAATGGATACAAAGAACAAAATTTCAATAAACTTAGTTTCAACAATTGAATTGAGTCTTTAAAAAATGAATCAGGCAGCATCCTGTCTGCAAAATCAAAAGGAGTTCCCAGTGAACTACAGAGAGCAGGGAAGTTTTATAGGCAGAGAAAGTAGAGGTAGGATTAAATAAGAAGTAGTGGATTGACCATTTTAAGACATAAACACAATCTTGCTGACTTTGTTCGATTTAGCTGTCATTTCCTCATTTCTATGAAGGTCAGCTCTTAGAAGCAAACAGCTTAGGTTTCAGTTTGGTGGTGGAATATCTTAGCACATGTAATTCTGTTTGGGCCTTGCTGCATTTCCTATAACAAGGATAATGGCCTGATTCCATAGCAAGTCTCATAGAACTCTGTGTTGCAGAACCTCCAAGGCCACCTCTTTCTTTGTTTGGCCCTATTGTTTCCATTATAGTAATACTACAGTCATAGGCACAGTGTTTCACTCTATTGAACTTTCAGTGCCCCTCAGAAAGTTGTGGGATTTATAGCCAGTTGACCCAAAGTTCAGGCGGCCTGTTTACTAACAAGTAAAGCTGGCATCAGACATAAAGATAAGTCTTGTTTGGATCGTGTTTTAAGCCTATAGAATATGAGACTAGCTTTCATGTTAGCATCAGGATTGTCTTAAAGTACACCAGGTGATGTCAGAATAAGTACTCATATACAAGTCTATGGACATGTGTATGCATTTTTTGACAAATTCTCAGGGTAGGGTTTCTAAATTATGTGCAAATACTTATGTAATTTAAAGAGCAACTATCAGTTAACTTTCTAAAGTAGATTTAGCATGTTATATTCCTGCCAGCAGTTTATGATGCATTAATTCTGCATCCCTGCTAATGCTGATCTTACAACTACTGAGAAAGAAGAATTAACTACAGTTATCACTCTGGAAATGTATTTATTTTATGTGCATGCATGAGTATCTGAACATAAGTATGTGCACCACAAGTATGTAGGTGCCCTTAGAGACCAGTAGAGAGCATTGAGTCTCCTGGAACTAGAGCTACAGATGGTGGTGAGCCACTTGATATGGGCGTTGAGAGCCAAGCCCAGGTCCTCTACCAGAACAGTAAGTATATAACTACTGAGCTATCTCTCCAGCCCTACCGGTGTCATTCTGTCTCCATGTAATTCTATCATCAGATTATGCATCACAGTGTCCTTGATACTTCTTTATTAGATGCATCCATGTTTTAGTTTTTATTCATAATGTCTGTATGATTAATTGGCAAATTTGTAGCTTACTAGGCCTCTTATCTAGATGATACTGCTTCTCTTAAAGTCTACTTTGTCTCAGGTTAACAGATAAAATCCAGCTTTCTCCTAATTAGTGTTTGAGTGATATAGCATTTTTATTCTTACTTACCCATGTCTTCATATTTAAATGAACAATAAGTGTGAAAACAGTTCTCAGCATCCTTAGCCATCAAAGAAATGCAAGTTAGAAGCACCTAGAGATCTCCTCACCCTTGTCAGTATGGCTGTCATTAGCAAAACAAACATTAACAAATGATATTGATGTCAGTTGCTGATGAGAATGCAAATTGGTTCAGCCTTTATGGAAATCAGTATGGAGGGTCCTCAGAAAATTAACTATAGAACTACCATATGACCTAGCCATACCATTTCTGGGTAACATCCACAGAGATACCTGAACATCAGTTCGTCTACTGATACGCACCTAGCCTGATTCTAAATGGTGTTTATTGCTGAGACTTCATTCTCTAATTGGATCAGAGGGTTACTAGGGATTTGGTGAGATAGAAGGAATGATGACTATGTGAAACATTGGATCTTTAGGATGATAAAAGTATCCAGTTTGAAATCATAGTGGTGAACACGTGTCAGTAGTGATGTGTCAAGGCACATCAAACGAACAATGCATTATAAAGCATGGACTTCCTTAATGAGCACTATGGGCTTGATTATACCACTTAAATTCATATTGATTATATGAATTGCCATAATAATGCTACAGTAAGCAACTTTAACAAATATATATCCTTCTTGGATGAGTTGTTTGAACATATTTATAACTATTCTTTTGAGTTGTGTGTCTGAAACTTTGTCTAGGTACATTTTCATTGGGGGCCATTTCTGTGGGCTTGTAGGTTTTGGAGGAGACAGACTGCCTTGGTTTTTCATGTTCCTGATGTTTTTACATTGGGACCAGCCCAGCTGGGATTAGAATGTTGTTATTTCCAGGTCACCTTCATGCTTTTAGTGGATGTGTTTACAATGTTCATGAAAGACTAGGTAATGGTAGGGATGAGGTGATATTTCCCTCTCCTAGACTATTAGGGCACCAGGCTCTATCATCCCCAGCACCCACTGAAGGCTGAGGACTGTCTGTAAAAAGTCACTGTTGAGCAGTCTACCCACTGTGAAAATAGTCAGTTGACTATAAAACAGTCATCTCTTAAACACTAGTTGTTCGGAAGATGTGGATGGAAGATGTTTGTGTATGCTGCTTAGTATATCACTTATTGTGACTATGAGTAGAAAAAAATGAGAAAAAAGAATTCACAGTGGGAAGATCAGTATTGAGATGCTAGATAGGAACTAGGGGAGGGGGCCGGACAGGAGGAACAATAGTAGAAGCAAAACAAAAAGGAAGAGTGAGATAGATACAAGTTTTAGCTATTGGTGGGCTGAAAAGAGAGAGGTCAAGTAGGAACTCAAATAATGTAGAGAACAATCTCATCTTTCAGGAGGCTGAGCCACAGGCACTGTAACCTGGGAGAGGCCAAGGAAAGACGATGGGATATGGAGGAAGCTGACAAGGTCTGCTGCATGGACCTTCCTTGCTGTTAGATAAATTAGGAAGAGCTGTAGAGAGGAACTAGAGGTGGGTGGAGACTGAGTGTGGGACTGGTTCTTGGCTGATACCCTGAACCACGTGGTGTGGGGGTGAGAATCAGGATGCCCTTCCAGACTTCAAATGACTGGAATTGTGGCTGAAGTATGAGTGTGCTCTCAATCTCAAATGGCTAACCCCTGCCCCTGAAGTGTGCATGTGTGCCCTACCTCCAGTGGTGAACTACAGCTTGGACAGAAGTATGTGTGGGTTTCCTAACTTCAGATGGCAAACTAGAGCTGGACCAAAAAAAATGCTTTTAAGAATTCACTAATTAAATGCCGGGCAGTGGTGGCACACGCCTTTAATCCCAGTACTCGGGAGGCAGAGGCAGGTGGATCTTTGTGAGTTCGAGGCCAGCCTGGTCTACAGAGCGAGATCCAGGAAAGGCGCAAAGCTACACAGAGAAACCCTGTCTCGAAAAACCCAAAAAAAAAAAAAAAAAAAAAAAAAAAGACACCAATTAATCCCCTCTGCTGACTGGGTAATTTTGGAGAAAGCTACTCCTTTATTAGTGGTGCTGAGACCTTGTCCCTTCCTAACTGGGATTGCTATTCACAGTTCACATAAGCAGTTGCACCAAGTGTCAAAAGAGCAGAGGAGTCAGACTCTCCTGGTCATCTCAGAGTGTTCTCTGACCACCTATGTGACTCTGGTCACTGAAAAGAATCATTCTTAGGCAGAGGTTACTAGATGTTCTTAGAAGAGAAATCCCTAAGGTGAGTGAGGGAGAAGTGCCAAACCACATCACCTAGATGGTTAGAAAGAAGAAATAATGGGGACATTGTCTCAAGACAGACTTTCCCACACTGTAAAGCCTTAGTCACAGGACAGTTACTCAGGAGCTGCCCAGAGATGGGGCCAAAATGAGTTCTCACCAGCAGGAGCCTTCGCTGTGCCAGGTCCCTGGGCAAGAGAGCACACCTTGAGTGGCTGTGAGTCACTGACGAGCACAGCCTGAGACACGGAGTCTCTAGGTATGCAGGCCTGACCCTTCTCTCTGCATATTCTCCAGGAGTCATTCTCCTGTCAGCCTGAGATGGCTGTCTTGTGAGTATCCCCTCCCTCCCTCCCTCCCTCCCTCCCTCCCTCCCT
>CABHPR010132314.1:0-16802 GCA_902168415.1 Peromyscus melanophrys | reverse complement strand
AGAGAGAGAGAGAGAGAGAGAGAGAGAGAGAGAGAGAGAGAGAGAGAGAGAGAGAGACTCCCAAATGACAAAGGTGATCTATGCAAAACCCACAGGAAGTACCATACTTAATGGTGGCCAACTAAAACTTCACTTCAGTATTTATAGTGAATGTCAAGCAAGGGCAACTGATCAAGAAAAAGAAATAAAGTCATCATTATTAGAGAGAAAGAAATAAAAGTTCTCTGTCAAGATGACAGCACTTTGAATATAGAAGATCATAAGGAATTTACTAAGAAGCATTAGAACTAAAAAACTTAGTTTAGCGTGGTTGAAGAATAACGCAGTTGGTATATAAAAAAAAAAAAACAATCACAGTCTTATGCACTTGCAGCATACAACCTGAAAATAAAGTTAAGAAGTAAGTTCTACTTAAAACCACACCAATGAAAAAGGAACAAATGCTTAGGAATAAACCTAACAAAAGAAGTGTGACCTCTTCAGTAGAAACTATAGCATCTTGGGAAAAGTTGAAAAAAAGGAAAACGTTCTCATGTTCATGCTTCAAAGGATGTAATATTGTTAAGACTGCAGTACTTTCCAAACTGATCTATAATTGAGCATAATACATATCAAAATTCCAGTATCTTCGCAGAGGCTGATCTAAAATAAATCTGACAATACAAGTGGTGTCGCAGAGCCAAAACAACCTTGGAAAAGAACCGAGTTGGGGGTCCACACTTATTCCAAACGTAACTCCTAGGGCTCAGCAATAAAGGGCAAATGACCCGATTGAAAATGGACAAAGAATCTGAGTATGCATTTTCCCAAAGAAGGTGTAGAAACAATCCAAAAGCGCAAGAAACATGCTTGGAAAGCTCTGGCCTTGGTAGCCATCGCTCAATTGAAAGAAAAACCACAGGATAAATGATCACACCAGGTTGATTTACTGCATTAAAAAAAGACACAGAAATGAGTGCCATTTTATGTATTGATCTGACTGCGTAAAGGGTGGCAAGATAGCTAGGAAAGGGGTGTGTGTGTGCGTGTGTGAGTGTGTGTGTGTATGTGTGTGTGTATGTGTGTGTGTGTGTGTATGTGTGTGTGTATGTGTGTGTGTATGTGTGTGTGTATATATGTGTGTGTGTGTGTGTGCGCGCGCGCGTGCGTGTGTGTGTGTGCGCGCGTGTGTGTGTGTGTGTGTGTGTGTGTGTGTGTGTGTGTGTGTTTCTGGAAGAGAGGGTAGCGTTTGAATCATTGGCCAGTGTAGACAGGACACTCAACCTGCTGAGGCCAAACAGAACAAAACAACAGAAAGGAAGTTTCTTCCAACTGAGTGGGGCATCCGGCTCCTCCCGCCTTCACAGCCAGGAGCTCATGGGTCTCAGGTCCTCACAGAGACTTGGACCAGGGTTTTCAGTCTCCAGCTTCTCACTTCTCAGGCCTTCAGACTCAGATTGAATTCCTCCTCTGGCTTTCTCTGTTCTCCAGCTTGCTAATAATAGATGTTGGCACTTCCCAGACTCCATTGTTACACAAGCCAATTCCCCATGGGTCTGTTTCTCTCAAGAACCCTAGATAGTGGGTATTTAGGGAAAATTAGAGCCTTCATATTGCTGATAGAAATCTACACTGACATGATCGTTTTGGAAAATAATAAATCATTTGAGCTAAGATAGGTACTACTGTGAGCATTTCCTAGATGTCCATCAGCTCATGTTTGGATAAACGAAGTTGAGTGTCTACACAATGGAATACTATTCACCAATAAAACTGAATAAACCGTTGATGCATGCTGCAACTTGGATGAACCTTGAAACACTGTGCTATACAAAGGAAGCCTCTCATCACGTACCACATATCATAAGATCTGGTTCATATGGCCCAGAGCAGTCAAATCTATAGAGCGGTTGCCTGGGCTCAGTTGAAGGAGGACAACTTGGAAGTAATGGAGAGCAATTGCTAATAGGGACAGCACTTCTTTTTGTAGTGTTCAAAATGTTCTAAAATTGACTGTGGTGGTGGTCACACAATTCTGTGACTACACCAAAAAAACTTGAGTTACGCACCATAGATGAGTGAATTGTATTGTGTGTGTCAATTATCCCTTCCACGTATTGATTTTTATTATTTCTAAATTGTGTATTCACGCACATGTGTGAGTGCGGGTGCCCATTAAAGCCCAACAAGAGTGCTAGGAACCTAGGGGTTGGGGATTTAGCTCAGTGGTAGAGTGCTTGCCTAGCAAACACAAGGCCCTGGGTTCAGTCCTCAGCTCTGAGAAAAAAGAAAAAAAAAGAGTGCTAGGAACCAAATTTGGGTCCTCTGCAACAGTAATATGTGCTCTTAATCACTGAGCCCTCTCTCCAGACTGTATAAGTTATATTTTTGTAAGAAAGTTATACAAGTTAATATTCCTCATATAAAGTGACAGTTGGCTTTACTAGTTAGCCAAGCTCTGCAACTAGTAGACGAGAAGGGTGCTGAGACCCTAAGTCAATGTGGAAGGCAGAGTAAGCACACCTCAGATTTATCTTAAAACAAAAGCAAGAGTCCCAATCGCAGCAATCCGGAGGGAAGGCAGCTTCTGTCCCCTACACAGAACGCTCTGCCACCGTGCCCACTGCCCAAGTGAACCAGATGCACCTGTCTCCATTCCCAGTTTAAGAAGTCCACAGATGCTTTATCAGAGGCGGAAATTCTCGTCATTCACCTGTGTTGCCTCGTTTGTGCTAACAGCCTCACACATTAGCTCGGGGATGTATCGTTATTATCATCTTAACGAGAAGAGACTGAGACTCTCAAAGCTGAATTGGCAGCTTGTATGTAGCAAACACAGTACGCTGGGTTTTCTGTGTGGCGCTCCATCTACGGCGCTGCTCCAACCTGCCTTTTTAACGCATATTGCTTATTCTCTAAGGCGGCATCCTATTCAGTGTTTACAATTAAAAACATTAATTGCAATATGTGTTTTAATTGATGGGCTCTGTTGATTTCAGAAACCACAAAACCACTGATTCATCAGATTGAGTAAGAGTCCAGTCAGTAATGGAATGTATTAATCCATCTCTGCAGACATTACTAATATTTTCCTTAAGTAATGTATGCCCAAAAAGAGATGAAAGCAGAAGCCTATGGCTATGGCGAAGGAGATGGAACACTACCAAATAGACATCATCCAGATGTGTTGCTATATGTTAATTTGGGGGTGAAGCCTTGTATCCTGTAGCCATGACTGTTTCTATTCCTTTTTTAAAACACTGTCATTGTTAGATGTATAATTGGGCCTTGTGTAAGCGCAGATCATTTTCTCAGTCCAAATGAGTATAACTTATTCACATACACTTCGAAATTAGAAATTAAGGGATTAAAAAGAATAGGAGGTAGGATCCTTAACTTAACCTCTATAATGAGGACTGCATAGTCTTCCCAACTGCAGAGAAATAATATCTAGGAGGAAATATATTAGATGCTGTATATTCATCTTTTTAATTAAGATGGTCTAATACTTCAGGTTTGAACTATATCGGGATTTAAATTTTTAATTTTAATTTTACACATATAATCTGCTTGTATGTCTCTGAACCACTTGTGTGCCTGGTATCCTCAGAAGAAGAAGAAGCCAGGAGAGGGCATAAGATCTCCTGGAACTTGAGTTACAGACAATTGTGAGCTGCCCTTTGGATGCTAGGGACCACACCCAAACCAATGCTCTCAACCACTGAGCTATCTTTCCAGCTCCTTATTTATGGACTTTATATATACATATATATACATATATATATGGTTTAAAAAAGAATCTCCTTTAATCTGTAATCACTCAGCTGAAAAGCAACTTCCATGATCATAGAGACGGTCTCACGCCAGTGGAAAGTGAGTTTTCTACCTTCGGAAATTCTAGGAAGGAGAACTTAGTCCTACGTCATCCGTGAATAAATCAAAGCTTAAATATTTCAGAATTGGAAAGGAAAGGTAATTAACATGAAACAGACAATACTGCTAGAAAGGTCTCAGCTCTCCCTCTGTTACCCCCCAAACTGCCCATGACTTCACAAATGGGGATGGGGGTGAAGATGAGGACTACAGCGTAGCTAGGTACACTGCAGGCATTTTCGGTTCTTCAGTTATTTTCTTTGTATTGAAAGTCTTCTCTTACAGATTCTACAGTCTGAGTTTTATATTAATAAATACAGCAATGATACTAATTGTTAAGACTAAATCTGGCTCTCCAAGGATAAAAGGAATTAGAGAGTCTTCACCAAAAATCCACTTGTAAACTGGTAGATTAGTTTGGTTCGCTGATGCTAAGCCTGGATTTCTAGATGAACGCTGCCCTAGGTATCTGTTGTTGCATCACCAACCCTCCCAAAGCACAGTGACTTAATAAAACAAGTGGTTTCCTATGCCATGATTTTATAAATTGGGCATTCAGACAGGGCTAAGCTGGGTGATTCTTCTGTCTCACAAATGATCCAAAAGTCATTTGGTGAAATCTTCTGGTTCATGAGCTGCTTTGAAGGCTCTGAGACAGGATCAGTTCTGTGTCTGCCATGCCAGGTGGGATGGCCCAAAGGTCTGGATCAGCCAGCACTACATGCCAGCATATCTTATAGGCAGTCTCAAAATAGTTGCAAATTTCACACGGCAGCCCGGGGCTTCCAGATACCAGAAACCACAAGGAGAAGCCGCAAAGCTTCGTATGGCTACTCTTAGAGATCCCAGAATGACACTTCTGTGCCATATTGATCAAGCAAGTCACCAAGACCAACTCAGATTCTAGGGGTGGACTAATTCTTAGACTTCAGTTCTCATGAAGGGCTAACAAAGGACTTTGTTCCATCTTTAATCTCCCCTGAAGTATGTAATCATTGAACATGGGCACAGCAAAATAAACAGTGACATGTCTTCTGTAACACTCACCTGTCATCCCAAAACATGTGGACTCAGTTAGAATAACTCTTTAAAACTACTGTAGTATGAAGGCTTCTAGTATATTTCTGTATTTCTCTTCCCCTCACATGAAATTTGCCTGTCTGATTATCACCCTGTAACTTGAAGAGTTCACCGAAGTATAGTTCTGCCTCAGGATCCCACATAGAGTCCCAGACACACAACCAACACCCCAGATGTCTCCTTGGCTAAGAAACAAAATTTTTTTAAAGTTTGGGGCCATGTATGGTGGCACATGCCATCTTTAATCCCAGCACTAGAGAGGCAGAGGCAGGAAAATCTCTGTGAGTTCCAGGCTAGCTGGAACCTGTCTCAAAAACAAAACAAAGAAACAAAAAAGGTCCAGAGATGGACCTCAGTTGGTAGGGTGCTTTGTATAGCATGCAAAATGCCCTGGATTTGAATCCCCAGCACCATATAAACCAGGTGAAAAACTGTACACTTTCAGTCCTAGCCCTTTGGGGGGGGGGGGTGTAGAGTCAGGTCATCCTCAGCTACATTTAGTTTGTGATCAGCCCAGACTATGTGAGGGGGGAAAAAACTAAAAGAAAATTATTTCTTACAATTTATGCTACTAAACTTATATAAATAAACCAGTACAATTCGAAGAGATGAAGGAAATATATTCTTCAGAATGAAGGGGACCAAATGGAGGGTTTAGAAAGAGGCTTGTCTCCATATACCTGGGAGATCCCTAAACTTTTACCGCCTCAGGTCCAAAGAATTTTAAAGGTAAAAGTTGTATCATTTACAATTAAAGTATTCCAAGAATGACTGTTTTAGAACATATCCAACAAGAGTATAGACTCCATTTTATAAAAATGCAAAAGCATGATTTAATCACATTATAACTTTTTTTCTTTATAGTCAAAGAACTACTAAAAACACAGCCAAACAACGTTTACAATTTAACTTTAATAAATGTTGTCTTGTAACCCTCAGTAACAACTTAAAATTATAGACTTCAGTGCCGAGGAGATGGTAAGGACACTGTCTCCAAGCCTTGAGGCCCAAGTTCTATCCTTGGCGTTCACATAGTGGAAGGAGAGAATCCAGTCTCACAAGCTGTCTTCTGACCTCCACACACATGCCATGGCCTGTCTGCCAACACACACACACACACACACACACACACACACACACACACACAATAACTGTAAAAACAAACAAAAGAGATTTTAATTAAGAAATTGGATAACCAAAAATTGATCTTGGAGAGAGGAAAGGGTAAACCATATTTGATATGTCTTTATTTTTATTAATTAAGAAGTTGAATAATCACAAATTGATGACAGAGAACGGGAAGGGTAAGTCACATTTGATATGTCTTTATTCTTATTTTATTTTTATTTATATGTGTATATGTGTGGCTACTTGTCTGTATGTGGTGGTATTGTGTTCCCCAAAATATTGTGCACCCTAATAAACTTATCTGGGGTCAGAGACAGAACAGTCACAATATTAAACATAGAGGATAGGCAGTGGTAGAACACGCCTTTAATCCTTACATTCCAGAGGCAGAAATCCATGTGTTCAAGGATACAGCCAAGCATGGTGGCTCACGCCTTTAATCCCAGGGAGTGATGGTAGAAAGCAGAAAGGTATATAAGGCGTGAGAACCAGAAACTAGAAACATTTGGCTGGTTAAGCATTTGGCTGGTTAAGCTTTCAGGCTTTGAGCAGCACAGTTCAGCTGAGACCCATTCTGGATGAGGACTCAGAGGATTCCAGTCTGAGGAAACAAGATCAGCTGGGGAACTGGCAAGGTGAGGAAGCTGTGGCTTGTTCTGTTTCTCTGATCTTCCAGTGGTCACCCCAATAACTGGCCATGGTTTTTATCTTATTAATATGACTCTTTAAGATTCATGCTACATCTGTATGAACACCATGTGTGAACAGGTGCCCAGGGAGGCCATAGAGGGTACCAGATACCCTGGGACTACCACTGCAGGCTGTTGTGAGCTGTCATATGGGTGCTGAGAACCAAAGTCAGGGTCTTCTGCAAGAGCAACAAATGCTCTTAACTTCGAAGTCATCCCTCTGCCCCCTACTCGATATGTCTTGATGACATAGGTTAGGAGATAGAATTTTTACTTGGGGGTGTGTTAAGTCTTGGTATTTCTAATACTATTCTAGACATCATGGAGATTAATTAATTAAGGAGATAATCCTGTGTGTGAATCATAAATCCTCAGCCTGTTTTTTTTATCCTTGCTTGTGCATACATGGACTTAGAGCATGTGTGATTCACTCATTTGTCAACCATTTATTAAGCACTTATTTGATGCCATGAGCCTTGCTTGGTGCTGGGGTATAAAGATCAAAAAGATACAGCCCTTGCCTTTGGGGTGTTTAAAGTTGAATGAGGAAACACTGGGGGGTTAATAGTTGTAACCAAGAGCTACTGGCACTAGTTTATGGTAGGTGAGCTAGGATATGAAGCATTAAGCAGGGAGTAGTTAACTGAGCCCGTTGGAGTCATAAAAAAAGGAAAGGGGTTTCCTAAAAAAGCTACTTGAAGCTATTGCTAGTGAATGCAGCTGAGAGAATTTTCTTGTCCAGCTGTTCCTAGCCTCCCAAGTCACTCCCATGTGTCCTGACAGCAGACAGGATCTCATCTAAAAAGCAAAGCCTGTGATGTAATGAGGGCCCCTCTTGTCTTAAATGAATAAACAAAGATGGGGTTCATGACAAACGGCTCTGTGGGACAGCAACAGATGGCCTTGCTCTCCGACAGTGTACATGCATGAGCATCTGACACTGTGTCAAAAGAGCACTGAAACCAGCACTGCAGTCCAGCCGCTCCTACAATGGGCTGGACTGCGAGACTGGAGGCCAGTAACTATCAAGAGGACAGGCCAACTAGGAAGTCAGTGTGCAGAAACATTTAGTGCACACACAAAGCCTCTGAGTGCATTATTATCTCTACAAATACCAAGAGGTGAGAAGTCCACTGAGGTCATAAGTCATCTTTTCAGGCAGCTGGACTGATGGGCACAGATGCTGTCAGATCAAGCACTGATTTTTAATACATCAGAATTCCTGCCCAAGGTCCTCTCATATTCATGTAAGAAAAATTAGAAGGAATTATGGCTTTGCTTTTCCTGACTTTTTTATTGTTTGTCTGTTTGTTTGTTTTTCAAGACAGGATTTCTCTGTGTATCCCTGGCTGTCCTGAAACTCGCCCTGTAGACCAGGCTAGCCTCCTGAGTATAAAGAAAGCAAACAAATACTTAGTAAATTAAAAAAAAAAAACTAAGTAAAACAGGCATCCTTATATAGGTATGGAGCTTGTGGAGTGGTTGGGGGTTCTAGCCTGTCCTCCAAACGTAGGGTGCTGGAGCTAGACCAAGGAAGAAATGAAAAGACATTTCTCAAGCCCTGGAGGTTTTTCCTGATGAAGCATGAACAGGGACAATGGTTCTCCTGTGAGATTTGATAGCACAATGGCCTAAGAACAAGCAAAGAAAACCAAGCAAGTGGAACAACTTATGGGCAAAAATCTGGGCTGGGCAGAGGGAGGAGTGAAGTAAGAAGCTTGTGTGCCTGGTGAGGCAGGGCTCTCACTCTAGAGGGGAAGCCTGGTGTCCCGGTTGGCCAGCTGTCTAAACTAAGAAAAAAATCACTAAGAAAGACTGGGGGAAATGTGTAGGTGCATGTGGTTTGCTGGCGTGAGGCCAGGAGTAACTGGATTGTTCAAAGTTCTAAGTTATGAGAACACACAAACAAAAAACCGAAAACTTGCGAGTCCCTCCTGGAAGCCACTCTCGGGTCAGGACAGAGACAAAGATGTCTTCTCTGCTCGGGAATGAAGTGGGCAGCACAGTAAGACACGAGGGGGAGAAAAAGTTCATAGAGCCAGAGAGGAGGCTGAAACTCAGGTTTATAGACGTTTTTAATGCAGAAAAGCTAAAATGAATCATTTGAGTTTAAAGTGACCCTGTGGTGGTGCACACTAAGACCGCATGGGTCAAGGCCAGCCTGGGCAGAACAGGAAGACCCTGTCTCAGAACTACGTAGGTAAATGAATACATTTTTAATTGGTGTCACATGGTTGCCATTTAAAGACCAACACAAAAATCAAATGATTGACAACAGCAGAAAATTAAACCTCTAAAAGATAGCATTTTAAAATATGCTTTTTATCTTAGCAATAAACGTTTTTGTTATTTTGTTAATTATTTGTTAAATTATTGTTAATAAATGTTAAATTATTATGTTAAATATTTTAAATGTTTGAAAATGCAGTAGTATGCATTATTTATTAATGCAGTAATAAAAACATTACTTTGTATGCTAACTTAAAAAATAAAAGGGAAGCTGGGCAGTGGTAGCACACATCTTTAATCCCAGCACTCGGGAGGCAGAGGCAGGAGGATCTCTGTGAGTTCAAGGCCAGCCTGGGCTACAGAGTGAGTTCCAGGAAAGGCACAAAGCTACACAGAGAAACCCTGACTCAAAAAACCAAAATAAATAAATAAATAAATAAATAAATAGGAGTTAAAAACACTAAAATCCTTCAAATAATAGATATATAAGAATTTTATCCAAACACACACACACACACACACACACACACACACACACACACACACACAAGATCTCATTGAGAGAAACAATATTTATTTCATTTCAGCAAAATTAATGAAGAGATACTAGGTTCGTGGATTAGATGGTCAATATTATAAATATTCAATTCTCAATACACAGGCTTATAGCAGTCAATTTTAAAAGCTTTCAAAGATAGTTGGGGTCTTAAAGAATATCTGTAACTACACATTCTGTTCTGAAATTTGTGTACAAGCACAAAATCTGAGAGTATTCAAAACACTTTTGAATAACAACGACAGGATTTGCTATACCAGATAATGCAAAAACAGACAAACAACAAAACTAAATTAAGAAGCAAAACCAAAAGCACAGAAAGTAACGCACATCAATTTCAGTTGGGCAGGGGAGCACTAATGAACAGCACACAGGGGCGGCTCTTTCAGTTAATAGTTCTAAAAATCTGGGGATGTACATGGAAATGAATGAACTTCATGGTACATGCAAAGATCAGTTTCAGAGGGATTCTGGTAAGGAGAGAATAATTCCTACAAGACCAAACATCTGAGAGATAATGAAATTGATTCATGTACATATGTATAATATATATATACAATATATCAAACATAAATGTGAATGTATATCAAACATCCCACACATACTGAACAAAGGACAATAGTCATAGCTGTAAATAACATCCATTTATGTACATATATATACATATGCACATAATATATATATGTGTGTGTACATGCATACATGCATGTATGAACTAAACCAGTAAAGGGCCCACTTAGAAATAAGGCATAGCAGGAAGTGAATTCCCCACGTCACAGATTTCACTCTGTACAAACAGCAGGGGACGTGACTGGAAATGCCTATACACGCTCATCAACAAGGAAGGCAGCAACAGACTGCAGCATGTCCACACAAACGCTAGACATCAGCTGAGACGAACTGATGCAGGGACTGTGCTAATGCTAACGGATCCAAACAACACAGTCAGATGGAAGAAGTCAACAGAGATTATCGATGAAAATTTCCTGATGAAAAATCTCACAAGTTAAAAAACTAAAACAGACATTTTTAAGGATACATCGGGTGTTTTAAAACTATATAAACACCAAAGAAATGAAATGTTTATGCTGGATTTGGGGCTGGTGAGAAGTCTACCGCACACGTTAGTCAGATTTAAGTTTATGGACACATTTTATATTTTGGGTGGTGGATTCATGCATGTTTGTTAATTTATTAAATATGCCTAACTAAATAATAAAAGCGATAGGTTGATTAATTATGAGAACGTACCATGAATTGGGAACTGGGGTTAAGCCAAATATGAGGCTCACAAAAGGAAACTAGAGTGAATGGAAGAAGAGGGAGTGAGAGAGAGAGAGAAGCTAAGATTAGATAACACCCTCTGAGAGCTTAGCAGCCCTTGGCTATCAGAGGAAGGCTAGTGGCTGGGTTGCTCAGGCTGGCAGTGGCTCAGTGTTTGCCTTGGGAGGTCCAGGGAGCCAGAGCAGTGGGTTGCAGCCGACACCACATGGGCAAGGAAGGCCGGCAGCAGACCAGACCGTGGACTGTGGGGATGGATCCTCAGAGAGGCTGTGGGTTCTTGGAACACTTTACAAGAGGATTGCCATCAGCCACTCCCCGGCACCCCCTCAGAGTGCCTTAACAGAGTCACAAAGAGGCTAAGAAATGGGAAGACCGGAGACTCTGCCCACTGGAACTCTGAGGCGGTGGAGGTTGAAGTCATCTCAGCATCCTGCAGATCCAGTCACTTGCCATTGAGCTACAGCGGTGGAGTTACTTACCTGTTCTAAAGCTCCACTTTCCAACATGAAAGTTAGAGGTGTAACGCTTATAGAGCTTTCCTAAAAACTCAGAAAGATAATCCATGTGAAAAGCCCAATACCTTAAGAACTCAGTCCTGATAGCTAGAAAAATCACTGTTCAAATGAGCTCCAAAGCACCCACAGGCATGTCCCCAGTCAGTAGGAGGGGTGTCTAGGAAAAATTCTCTCAGGTTTCTTCTTTCTCTAATAAACAGAAGGTGCTGGTAATGTATGACTGACCCACCCCACCAAAAGCCAGTCTCCATTTGAGAACTCCAGAAAGTTGGGAGGATCCTTCAACACCACAGGTCACATGACAGGCTGTGCATTTCTGGATTTCCTCAAGCATAGCACCCCTACCCCTACCCCCCCCCCCAAAAAAAACTGGCTTGAAAGCACTTATCTACAGAGAATTAAAGCTCTCAGCTACTTTTGCAGGATCTTAAGACCTAAAATTGGGATTTTGTGCCTTGCCTGTCTTAAATTAGCTTAGAGAGGGTTCTTTTTGTGGGGTGGGCAGGAAGTTGAAGAGGCAGAAGGGGACAGTGTTGATATTTCTTGCTTTGTCATTAGGTCAAGCTCTTTTAGCCAATGCCAGCCTTCCTGGTGGACACAGTCACAAAGAGAAAGGTGTTTCCAAAACTGACCAGCACAGCCTTCTTTGCAAAAACGGCAGGAGCAATGAAAATCAAGGGACTGGGATCTCAGAAAGACGGAAACTTAACAGCAACGTGAAACAGCCTCATGTCAGCCGTTGATTTAAACTGCTCTTGTCTCTTTAATTCACCACCCGCTTTGGGGGCTAAAAGGAGTAGGAAAGCAGAGCTGTGACAAAACCTAAATAAGGTTGGCTGCTGTCACCAGGTCACCATTTCCCTCCTGACAGGTCAAATAGACTGCATTGCATTTCCATGGTGTGTGCTTAAGAGCTGAGCCTCAGCTCTCCCCTTCCCGGTGAGTCCCACAGAGAGGTGTGGCCTCTGTGTGCTGAAGGTATCACCTTTGCTTCCAGAACCTGGTAGTTTGAAATACCATACAGAGGGAGGGTGGAGAGGGAGGAAGGAGGGTGGAGGGAGGGGATAGGGGAGGAAGGGGGAGGAGGAGGAAGTGGGGAAGAGGAGGAGGGTTGAAAAGATGGAGGAACATGTCTAGGTTCCTATTGGGACCTCAGCATCCTTTAGGAAGGAGGAAATGGAGCTGGCTGGTTTTGTATTGCCAGGTATTTTTCTGCTCCTACCAACCTCATTGCTGCCTCCTAGTGAAGGTTTTAGGATTGGAAAGGAGACCAATTACAGAGGAGGCCATAAGGGAAAAGAAAAAGGAAACTGTATTTGGACGCCCACAGACTTTTCCTGCAAGTGTGTCTCAGTTTCCCATCTGACACATCTATGGCTCCAGGTGTTATTGTGTCTCTAAGGAAAACAGACCCTTCAGGTGCCACTGACCAGCCAGCCTAGTTTCTGGATGCTTACTAAGAGTTGACAAAACAAGACCCATTACACTCACAATTCTCTGCAATGTCTTTGTCCTTTGCAACTTCCTTCAGGCAGCCATTCCATTTCCTGTAAAGTAGATTTTCATCTTGCAGACAGAACTGACTGCATCATAGCTGTCTGAGCACATACCACCCCACCAATTTGACCAGAACATAGGAGCGAATTAAAAGTTAATTTACATTTGGTATGTATATATAACAATGGCTGGGGGTTTTCCTTTATTAAAAGCTCAGCCAGGTTCAGGCCAGAGGTCTAAAGGCTGACGGATAACAGGGACACACTACTTTCCTTCATCTCACAATTACTGGGGTACTCTTTTCTTGGATGTGAAGGTCTCAGGCCAAGAATACTGATCCTCAAAAATCCAGAACTGACGAATCAAACCCTCCTACTTTGAAATGCACCAAGTTTTGTTTGGTGAGAACATGAATCACACACAGTTGTTTTCTGTCTGTGTCTTTGCTCTCTACAGAACTTTTTAACTTGGTTCATTCACTGAAAAGGCAACATTGCACAGTTTATACTGGGGCTATGTGAGGAAGGTTGATGTATTTTATTTTGACAACATAGCACATGTAAGCATAGCTTTTGCTCATATATACAAACATTTCAGTGCAATCATAATTCATTGAAGATTTTAAAGACAAATTTGAAGCACATCAAATCATTTAAAATACCAACATGAATTAATTTCTTCAATCTTCAATATTTTTATGTCAAGATAATTTTCATTATTAGACCTAACTTCATTCAAAATTAGTGAATAACAGTTTTCATATATTGTGTCCCCATCTACATGTTCTTTGTGTGACAGTGTGTAATATTTTTGTCTCAAACCTATTATACAAGTTGGTAGGTTGAAAGCTCAGAGATGGTAATTTTGTAGTTTATCATCATGAAACAGTATATTTAATATCCTAGTCTATGTAATTACACCTGCTAGTGTCTTAACATTGCACCACCCAGAGCCTGTGAATGACAGTGTCTTCTAGAGTGTGTTAAAGATTCTAGATTCTAGAGAAATCAGTTCAATTGTTTTAGCAACAGAAGGGCAAAAACAATACGAAACAAGCATTTGCAAACATGACAGCTAAGGAAAACAGAAACCCACTTAACATGCCGCTGCCGACTGGCCCGTCTGTCATCCCAACCAACATTCTCAAAAGCAATCGCTCTTCTTCACTTTAAACGAGCAACAAAACAAGCCTAATTCTTAAATAAATAGACGCGCGAAACAATTCACATCAACACCATAATTACAATCAGTGCTTTAAGGGTCTGGGGTGTGTACAAATTGAACATAAATGGAAAGAAGATATAAAAAAATTAACTGTTTATACAAATGTGTTGCGTGCAAACAGCCAAAGGAAGGAAGCAAACTGCCTGAAGCAGTGACTACCTGGGGAGGGGGAATCCCAGGAAGATGGGGGGTGCAAACAAAACTATGCTGCTTGATTTTTCCTCAGAGCGTCAATTATAATTGCTCTAATTACCAAGCAAGAAAATGTGCTCAACAGCATAAAAGTAGTCTAGTGTGGAGTATGTTTTTTAAATTTTGTTTAGAGAAATGATTTATACTCCTGATTTGAGGCACCTTCCCCCTACCATGCGGTGGAGAGACTGAATATTAAAGAGATGACACCGAGATGCCTCTGATGACCAGGATTAAAAGAAAGCAAAACAAGGCAGAAGACAATTATGAAAGAGCTGGTTATTCAGATGAGGATTCAGACTCAGCCTAGGCTCACTCCTTTGCCAAAAGCTTGCCAAAAAACACCCTGTCCATCCTAGGCTATTTTTCGCTCCACTACCTCTGACTGAGTGCATCAGCAGGCAAGAAAATGCGGGAAGCGTCCGTTGCAAGTCACATCTGGCCCTCCGAGGAAAATGAGCACTTTTCTTGCCTTTCGGAACACTCTCACTTTCAAAGACGCCCCCCCTCCCCGCCCCCACCACACCTCCTCAGGCTTAACCCTCTTCCTCTGTAGTTCCTGAAGCTCGGCTCCTCGGCTCCTCGGGTGTACCACCTTTATTCTCCCAGAAGAGGCTTTCTGGAGCCGCCAGCAGAGCCATGGTAGCGCTGGGCCGAATAGGGGCAACCGCCGCCGGTGCCACCAAGGGTTGCCAAGCGCCAAACAGTGCGCAGACTCCGCGGCGCGCGGCGGACTCTCCACTCGCCTAAACCTGAGAAAAAGAGTAGGAGGAGGAGTGTTAGGAGGGGGCGAAAGGAGGGAGAGGGGCGATCCTGCTAATTTCAGGTCGGGAGGGGAAAGCGGGAGGAGGCTCCGCTGGTCCCTCCTCCCTCCTGGAGTCCCGGGCTCCTCCTCCTCCGCACACCCAGGATATACACACACACTCACACACAGTCGCGGCTGGACATGCACACCCAGCGCCCGCTGCAGGCGCCTACACTCGCAGGTGGCGACACTCACCTGAGCTGGTACAGAGGGCTCCAGCCACCTTGGGAGCGGCGGAGCGACGGCCTGGGCCCGGAAGGGGCCCGGAGTGGGGAAAGCAGGAGCGGCCCCAGCGCAGACCCGGGATCCGAGGTGATGGCGCGTTTTCTTTAATCCCCCTCCTCCAGTACCTGGGTCCCCCCACCCATCCAGCCCAAGGCCCCCGGAGAAGCCGGGCGAGACGGGCTCCCGGGCGCGGAACACACGCGGGCGCACGCTTCGCCGCGCGCTCACCGAGAGGGGCGCGGCTGAGCCCGGGCCGGAAACTTGCAAGAAGTTAGTTGCAAGTGTCTGGCTACGACGACCGAAGGCAGGAGGAGAAGCCGCCCGGGCCCGGCCAGCTGCGTTGCACGGCGCCGCCCTCCACGCCTGGAGAGCTCCTGGAGCCCCAGTCGGCGGGCGAGCCTGGAGGGGCTAGGTGCCAGTGGAGCAAGCATGGCCCCGGGGATTCGCCGGGATTCCGAGAGCGCGGACGGTTTCCACTGAGGCCCGGCGACTCAGGCTTGCTCAAAACCTCATCCCACCTCCTTCCTCACCTCTCCTGCGCGGAAGCCTGGGGGCGAGACTCTCGAGGCAGGTGCCGGGGGACAGTGCCCGCCCTCAGCAAAGCTATCGGATTGGGGGTTCCCTCAGCGCGCCCTGACTCCAATCCAGAAGACCCGCCGGTGGTGTGTTTGTGTTTCTATCCATCGCGGTGCTCTGCGCGCCCAGACCCTCCCCCTCCTCTTCCTCCTCTTCGCGGGCCACCCCTCCCCCACTCCCATCTGCTTCTGTCAAATGAGAAAGTCACCGAGGAAAACCCAAACACTCCAGCGGCCGAGAGCCCCTTTTGGCACTTGGCAGCACGCGGCAGCGGGCTCCTCGGCTCAACTCGGTGCAAGATCCTCCGTCACTCAACTTTCGGGGCTGCTTGGCATTTAAGGCTTTGCAGACAGAGGACAGGGCAGCGCCTGTCCAGGCATTGGCCACCTGCAGGGAGTTGGCGAGCAAAGGCAACCGGACCGAAGGACAAAAAGAAAGCAGAGGGCAAAGTACCACCGCGGAGTGGGGACACTGCCGAGAAGTTCCAGGGTCCCGAAGAGGATTTTTCTTAGAGTTCGGCCAGAGAGACCAAAGCGGCCCGGGACGCAGCGCCCCGGCCCTGGGCTGGTCCTCTGCTCCCCTCTTCCCGAGCGGGAGCGACGCCGGGACGCACGGTCGCCGGCTGAGCAGGTCCCCGCTGGCAGCCAACATTGATTTCCTCCGGGCGGAGGCCGAGGGCCCGGGTGGCGGCGGCGGCGGGCTGCAGCCGCGGCACGGCGACAGCATGTCCAAGCCGGTGGACCACGTCAAGCGACCCATGAACGCCTTCATGGTGTGGTCGCGGGCCCAGCGGCGGAAGATGGCCCAGGAGAACCCTAAGATGCACAACTCGGAGATCAGCAAGCGCCTGGGCGCCGAGTGGAAGCTGCTCACCGAGTCGGAGAAGAGGCCGTTCATCGACGAGGCGAAGCGCCTGCGAGCCATGCACATGAAGGAGCATCCCGACTACA